>APFE030561299.1:181745-205672 GCA_000404065.3 Pinus taeda | reverse complement strand
ATACAAATGCATATATAATCAAACATACAAGAATATGGAGGAAAACTTGAATAGCTTTATTAATATCAAGAATAGCAAGAGGATTACAACCATATGTTTTGACCCAGCATCATCCTCCAGCGAGAAAGCCCTTCTTCACCTCAAGTAAAGCTTAGATCACCCAACACTATGAAGTTACACTAGAAAACCAATAGCACTTCTCTACAAGATACAAGATTCCAGCCTCTGGATCACTGTGATGAGGGATCCATATATAGATGATTGTAGGGGGTGAGTCATCTTCTGGGTTTTTGATTAGTTTCGTCTCTCTGATAGTTCTTGATTCCACTTGGAGACTGATGATCTCTTAATCATCCCTAGTCAAAAACAGAGAGGCAAGTGTCAGAGGGGAAGCTTCTGGAAGATTCCATGATCTTCCACCTCGCAAATTGTCCCTGCCATTTGTCCATTCCCGACCA
Organism: Pinus taeda; assembly: GCA_000404065.3. Taxonomy (NCBI): domain Eukaryota; kingdom Viridiplantae; phylum Streptophyta; class Pinopsida; order Pinales; family Pinaceae; genus Pinus; species Pinus taeda. The sequence continues at coordinate 205,214 of APFE030561299.1, read as the reverse complement.
TCGCAACCTACAGAGGGGCCATTCACTATGCATCTCACACCCTTTACACTAGGAAGCTGATATGCATCGCACCCTCCGCACTGGGTATTCAGTATGGTCCAGTTTTGACCATTTCTGAGCAGTTTTTAGTGGAGAACTTCTGGGAGATGATGTAATCAGCTGACCTTGCTCCTTTAGGTAGTGAAGCAACACTTTTAGGGACTTAGGAGCCCTCAGTTTATGGACATTTACGATTGGGGTTGCGATGCCCAAAAATGTCTATAACAATGAATCTGTCTCTCAGTCTAGAAAAATGTAAATTCTTAATGACAGAAGGGACTATGCTAGGTCATTCAATATCTTAGTAAGGACTGCAGGTGGACCCAAACAAAATAGCAATCATCCAAAGGGTCCCACCTCAACAAAATCAGAGAGATGTCATTAGTTTCTTAGGGTTAGCTAGATACTACTGAAGATTCATAAAGGACTTCAACAAGTTAGCCTCTCCTTTTTTTGGGTTGTTGTCCAAATATTTTGAGTTTATATGGTCAAAGAGCTGTCAAGAGGCCTTAGAAAGGGTAAGTTAACCATTGGACCAATTCTTCGAGGCCCAAACTGTGCCCTCCATTTTCGTATTCATGTTGATGCCTCACAGAAATCCATAGGAGCAGCCTTAGGTCAGGAAGAGGAGAAATTGCCCTATGCCATCTATTTTACCAGTAAGAACCTTTCAAAGGTTGATCTAAATTATATTGTGACTGAAAAGGAACTCCTAGCTGTTGTGCATTCATTAAACAAATTTAGGCATTACATTACATGATATCAAACATTTGTGCATACTGATCATGCTGCAATCAAATATTTAATGAACAAACTAGATGTGAATGCTAGAATTATAAGATGGTTGCTTTTATTACAACAATTTGATCAAACTATTGTTGATAAGCCTGGTAAGGAAAATGTTGTTGTAGACTTTCTATATAGGATGAATCTTCTTGCAGGTGAAGAAGGAATGGTAGATGACCATTTACTAGACGAGCATTTGTTTGCTATTTCAGTTCTCTCCCCATGGTTCACAGATATAGCAAACTATTTGGTATCAAAACAGTTCCCACCAAACTTGCCCTCTAAATAAAAGAGATATATAGTCAGGAAAAGCACCCCCTTCACCTAGATTGGGGGCAATCTGTTCAAACTTGGGTGAGATCAAATCTTGGGAAGGTGTGTAAGGGAAGAGGAAGTTTTTGGCATCCTTATGACCTGTCATGATGGGCCTTGTGGAGGTCACTTTTTAGCAAGGAGGACAACATTCAAAGTGTTACAAGCAAGCTATTATTGGCCTAATCTTCATCAAGATGTGAAAAAGTACATTATTCAGTGTGAGTGCTAGAGGATGGGAAAGCCTACTCCAAGAGATGAAATTCCCCTACAACCTCAAGTGACTTTCTAGCCATTTGACAAATGGGGCATGGACTTCACTGGGCCTATCAAACCTCCTTCAAATAAAAAGTTGTACATTATTGTGTGCACTAATTATTTGACTAAGTGGGTTGAAACCAAGGTGATTAAGGCAACAACAGAAGAGAAGGTGGCTGAGTTCCTAAGGGAGGATGTATTCTACAAATTTGGGTACCCTAGAGAGCTAGTCACAGACCAAGGCAGCCAGTTTACCTCCAGCATGATTGTAGAACTACTCAACCATCAAAAAATCAAGAATAGGACCACTCCTTATCATCCACAAGCTAATGGACAAGTGGAGGTGACCAACAGGGCACTTGAGAAAATCTTCACCAAGGTAGTGATCAACAGCAAGAAGGATTGGGCAAATAGACTAGTTGAGGCCACCTAGGCCTATAATACAATATGGAAGACCACCACTGGATTTACACCCTATGACCTGGTCTATGGGAAAAAGGCTTTGTTTTCCATTGACTTTGAATATAACACATTGAGGATGGCAACCCAACTAGATTTGGATCTCAGTCATGCACAGAAAGAAAGGTTGTTCCATTTGAATGGCTTGGATGAATTCATAATGCAAACCCTCCTACATACAGAGATAGTTCAGCTTCAGAGGAAGATCTGGCATGAAAAACATATTAAGGAGAAGCAATTTCAAGAGGGAGACTGGGCATTATTATACGATTCTAGGTATACAGACTTCAAGGGCAAGCTAAGGACAAGATGGCTCGGACCTTATGTGGTGGAAAGATGCCATGATAATGGTTCAGCGCAAATCAGAACTATAGATGAGGAAGCCATTCCATTGCTTATTAATGGACATTGATTGAAAATGTACAAGAGGCCTTTATCGAAATAAGAGTTAATTGACTATATCAATAAGACAGTGATGATGGTGGAGCAAGTTCCAGCTCCTCCCTCATCATGGCACTAAAAAGGAGAAAAAAGAATAAGGATTCAAGTCAAAACCTCCATGAGGCACCTAAGTCCCATCTTTGGGTTGAAAACCTCGTAAGGCGGCCCAAGGATGAGAAAAAATGAAAAAGAGTAAGAAGATCCCTAGGTGAAAACCTTCCTTGAGGTGCCCAGGGAAAATATCTAAGGTGAAAACCTCTCTGAGGCAGCCTAGGTGTTTTTCAAGAAAAATATAATAATAAAAGAAAAAAAACACATAATTGTTATTTGCGGGTGGGTGAGAAGGACAATCAAGGAGCAAAGAGAAGATCCAAAGGGAACCCTGCCTCACATATATTCATCTCCTCCACTCCTTACCATGCATCCCTCCATCAATATCATTGTTTTTTTTACTTCATTGCTTCAATTTAGGTGCAGATAGTGTTTTCTACAAGATCCCCTATATTCCTACAGGATCCCCTGAATGGTCAATTGGTTAGGTCCCCAAAATTCATTCTAGACATGATCTACAGATGATCCAGGAGCTACACAATAGCAGTAGCATTAGATCTACAGTCACAAACACCATCAACAGACAACAAAGGGGGAAGAGGAATGACCATGTAGAAAATAAACAATGCAACACCTCTGATCCTCGACAAACTGAAACATGGCATCAAGACCACATGTAAGTATCCCACTCACTCACTCATATGCATCATTTGATCAAAAGTTGTAAAGGTTACAAGGTATTTGGTTTGTAAGTGAAAAGGTGGCCAGTTAACTTGGCCACCTTCATTCAGTCATCACATACAAATCAGGGTGTCCTCTCACACGTGGCTGCAATCAATGCAAAGAACAGAGGAGAAGTAGGACAAGAAGTGGTTCATTATGGATGGGAGCTGATTACGAGGAGTGGGAATGATGAGTTGGTATAAAGGGAAACAAAACATTGTTTGGATGCATTCATGCATTCCACCTCCTTGAAACTCCCTCACTCAAGTAGTTCTTATAACTCTGGCCACCCACTGGAAGCAAGGATCCATCATTCTGTAAGAGAATTTCGAGAGGAGCATGCACAAGTATTCCTATAGGAACAGTCTACAAAGGTAGTCTACAGGATAGGCAAAGAAGGGTTCAAGAGGGAATATCAAGAGAATTGTCCACTACCACCATTCTAAAGAGGTAGGATCTAAAAATCCATCCCCATTTACAAGAAAATGAACTAGAAGTGCTCTAAAAGCTAGTGGATTACATATACATGAAATTATGTTTTCTTCTGAATTTAAAAATCTTGTGTCACACCTCTCATTTCCTCCTCAAGCCTCACAAGCAAGATGACAGGAGGGTTTAATAGGAGTGAACCCACAAACACTATGAGGGTAGATATAATGTTGTTTATGGATACCATTTTAGAATGCTTGAATAATTAATATTTGGGATCAAAACACCAGCTCACCAAAGACTCAGCATACTTTATTTTCTGATGCAATCACTCTTGGACTCCAGCAACAAAGTAAAGAAAAGAAATTCCCAACAGTTAGTTCACCATGGGTTGATCAGGATCCTCATTGAGGATTCCCTCCAAAACCTCAAGGTCCCTATAACATGGTCAGTCTTCAAAGACTTACCAGTAGAGGATGACATCAAAATCCTCATCTATGATGTTAGTCCTTCTATTAGTGAGGATGAGGCAAAACAAGAAGAAGAAGATACAGATCTAGATGGGGATGAGATGGATGAAGAAGAAACTAATACAAAGGAACATGATGAAGCATAAGAGGAGGATGATGCTAAAACAAAATAGGAAGAAGGCATTGAAGCAGAGGAGAAAAAACATTAAGAGGAAGAAGATAAGAAAAACAGAGAGGAAGAAGGCATTGAAACAGAAGGGGAAGAATAGGAAAGCCAACTACCATGTATGTCTAGCCTCTCCTTGGAGGCCATCTAGTGTAGGATGCTAGCTAAATCTTATGCTCCTTACCTCAGAGAACAATGGATGCAATTTCAGATTAAAACACTGGCACAGAGGGGCACCATACCATTTCAGGACTATAGGCAGTTTATTGATCTTTGTGATCAAAGTACACTAGAGGATAGGGCCAAAATGGCTAAATTTTACTTACACAACATGGCCCTCACAGACATGAATATTTGGGATCCTAATTCCAAGCTAGGAGATCTACAATTAATGGCTTTGGCATCATGGATGAACCATGAGAAGTCAAGGGCTGCATAGATGAAAAGAATATTGGCCAGAGAGAAAAATGAACCTCTTTTCATCAGAGCTAAACAATCAAATCCCATGGCCCTAATCAGCACCCGTAATCTAATTACAAATGATCCTCATCTATCACTTAGATATCTTACTTCCCAAGAGCAAGCAATTTCACATTTTGAGGATATGTTTAGGTTGCTAAGAGATGATAATATGCATGCTTGCTAAAGGAGATGGAACATACTGCTACACAGCTGAAGATCAGAGAATATCACTTCCGTCAAAGATTGAGAGAGGCACTCAACAGGACACCTATGTAAAAGAAATCAATGCAAAGGTTTAAGGTCAATTGGATAGGCCTAAAACTCAGTCCACCACTAATCCTAAGGATGCTAGAAGGGAGAAAAGAAGAAGAGGAAAAGAGGCAGTGGGAAGAAGTATAAAGGAAAGAAGGCTTCTATAAACAAGAAGAAGAGACCACAACAGAAGCATGGGATGTTACAGAGGCTACCAAAGCCATGAAGGACATGGACACTGACTAATTTTCTCAGAGGATGAGAAACACTTTCAGTAGGGGGGTGATGATGAGCCTCATCATTGGGTAATTATATCGGCCTTAATTTTCCTTAATTCACCTCCTCGCTTAGTCAAACCAACTATTCTCACAACTTATTGCATACTTTTGATTATATTTTGTTTATGAGATGAGTTAGAGTTGGATATTTTTCTTTGTCGTCTAATGTGCATGTAATGGCAGAATAAAGGATAAAAGCAAGGAAAAACGCAGGAATAAAGGATAAAAGCAAGGAACTGTGGCCAAAAAGTGATGAGCCAAGGTATTGAAACAAGAATGTTGGAACTCCTAGGGCTACTAGCTTTACTTATCAACTCGGGGTTCGTACAAACTTGGAGGTGACAGTGCTATATGCACAAGTAAAAGTGAAGGTCTTGCCTATTGTCACTGTTCATCTGGCAAGAGACCCCAAGGGTTCCAAGCCAGATTTCCATACGGTCGGAAGAAGCTTGATTCTTTGATGGAATAAGAGCAAATCTATTCTAAGAGAGAGCTACTCTACTACAATAATGAAGAAAACAAGTTATAATGCTAACTCACACCACAACCTAATTAATCAATTAAACAGCTATGCTAAGCATAATTTCTAAGTCAATCACTAACCTAATGTTTCTATCTAAGTTATAGAAGAAAATAACATCAAACTATACTAAGGTGCAAGCAAAGAAACTAAACTAAATCTGTTTTGAAGCGGAAGAGCAGTCAGAGATCGAAATTGGTGAAAGGAGGACATAAGGGCGCAGTAGTGCATAGGGACCATTGGATCGATCAACGAACAGAAGATGGACAATGGAGATCTTATCATGGGTGATTTAGTGAATAGCTAAATGAATAGGGTTAATGAATAAGATGAATGACGAAGATCTTATCATGGGGAACTAAGTGAATGGATGGATGAACAAGATTAATCGGCAGATGAACGACGAAGATCTTATCACAGGGAACTAAGTTAATATATGGAAGGACAGGATTAACGGAGAATGGATGGTGGAGATATTATCGCGAAAGAAATGTACATAAATGATGGAGTAGGTTTTCGGAGGTAGTAAGCAGTTTCTCACGCATCCTCAAAGCTGTAAGTTGTATTTTGAAATTTCACGCGATTAGCCTAACTGGGTGACACGTAGCATGGGAAAACCACTTTTCTCACATGCTCTCGGGTGGATAACAGTCGTGCAAGAATCCATGTGAGATTATGCAATATCCATCTGATCAGGCGAGGTAGATCAACAGTGGAGATTGGCCAAGCTAGTTGGCAAGCGAGTGATGCGATAGCCATTGGATCAAGAGACAAATCAACAGTGGAGATTGGAGCGCATAAAGTAGGTGGAAGAATTCACGCGTGATGATAATTGGGTAAACTAATGAATTAGATGGTGATTGGTCAGGTTTGTTGTGGATTGGATGGTAAGGAAATTATGCATGAAGAACGTGCTGAAGGAGGTTTCGATGAAAATGACAGAAAACCCACTGAGGGTGAGGGTGGACCGAGAGTGAGGGAAAATGATGACAATGGAATGAAACAAGTAACTACATCAAACAACAAACTCCAAAGCTTATTCTAGAACTAGAAACCTTTGTTTTTGGGGTTGCTGGAGGGTCTCTTCCTGATCTCATGGTCCAAGAGGGAGGAGGTGAGGCCGAGACACCTGTGGACAACCTTATGGTGATCTTTTTCTCCTAGCTAACTTGCTAATTGAAAGAATGCAAAAATGGAAGTAAACTCAATAGAAACCTATCTACTCTACACTACTGTAATGGAAATGTAGCTACTTAAGAAAATCAACAGAAAAACCATAAATTTATGCTATACTATTGTAATGAAAATGCAGCTACTTAAGAAAATGAACAGAAAAACCATGAATCATCTACGCTATACTGCTGTAATGGAAATGAGGGTACTTATGCAAATGAACAGAAAACCAGGAACCTATGTTAGCATACATGTACAATAAAGAGGAGCTTTGGATACTCGGGTTGGGCCCTAAGCCAAGAGCTTCAGCCCTCTGAGTTAACTCAGTGCTTGCTCAAAACGAAACTCATTCTTATTATCAAAACCATGGATTACATAACAAACAGTCACAAGTCTTGCAACTCAAAAATAAAGTAGAGTTTTACAATAAAAATCTGAATCCTACTAAGGTCCTAAACATCTCTACTTATATATCTAAAGTCTCCAATGACTTCTTTCCAATTAGGGAGGCTTCGCTCCCAACTCAAGATAAACTGGTTTTTGTCACTTTCACTTTCTTGGTTGTCTTCTAGTCCTCATGATTTGGCTGTTTGCACTCTGAGATGATGGAGGAATATTCAAATGGAGGGGTAGTAAATGAGGATGATTTACCTCCTATAATTCCTCTCCCTTGTCCCGTTCGATTTTTAACCAAGGTCTTTTCCATAGTTCCTTGATTTTATCCTTTATTCCTGCATTTTTCCTTGCTTTTATCCCTTATTCCTGCATTACATGCACATTAGACCACAAAGCAAAATATCCAACTCTAACTCATCTCATAAACAAAATATAATCAAAAGTATGGAATAAGTTGTGAGAATAGTTGATTTGACTAAGCTAGGAGGTGAATTAAGGACAATTAAGGCCCATATAATTACCCAATGATGAGGCTCATCATCACAAATGTTGCTCAGAATCTTTGATACCCAGCTTTGTGCGAAGGGTGTGGAAACAATTTGTAAACTCTGACACATGTTAGTCCCTTCCCTGCTATAGTGTGGTACACTTTATGTATTTATCTTCATAGCTCCTGACACGGTAATATTGTTCCTTGATGGCGTATCGAAAATAATTTCAAGTGGGTGCGACTGAAAACAGTCAGGATTCCCTATCGTCCTTTTGTTCGTAGTAAGTTTCCCACCATTCCTTCACGTGTGGGGCGACTTTGAGAAGTGTAAAAGTATTTATTTCCCAATTGGAAAATTCATGAATTGAAAAATACCCTTCGAACATATTTGACCATTTATCTATGACGTAACTTGTACCTTAAAAGGAGTGGCACCTCCAGAGTGGCTGCTGGATGAAGATGCGTCAACTGTGGGTATTCATCGAAGGACTTGGGGAAATTTATCCATAATCTTGTCCCTCTGTCACTCGAGGGCTTCCTTGAGCAGTATTTTAAAAGGATCTCCTGCCCCATCATCTTTCTTTTATTCTACCATGGGAGGTCATCAGGTTTTACATGGTTGGTCTTGAAAAGGTTTAACCAGATCGAGCCCTAATTCCTTATACCCTGACCTTGATGGGGACATGCAAAGAAAAATAAAGAAATAGCATACCACTCTGGTACCACTGATTTGGACTTATGCAGGAATGAAACAAAATACAGAAATACCCATATACACAGAGATGCAGTAGAAACAAAAATTCATTTCATTAATATCAAATAACTGAAATATGCTTACATATGGAAATAAAATGAACTAGCTCATGCGATGGTCACTTATCTCTGAGAAGATATTTGGTGGCTACATTCCTTTGGACTATGTTACAATGAGGCTCAAATGCCTATTTATTATTGAGAAAGAATGAAAAACCTTAATCATTTAAAAACCTAACCCTAGGGATGAAGCACCAAAACTGTGGGCCCAATTTGGGTAAATTGGTACATCAACTTCCCAAGGTCGTAACTTTGGCATATGATCTCCATTTGGCTATCATAAAACCTTTTTTCGAAGATATCGAAGAGAAGGAAAAAAGAAAGCTAGCAAGCCAGTTTGGGACCTTTCTAGTCTCTCTTTTTTCCTTAAAAGCATCGCTTAGTGCCTCAATATGGCTTCGGAAATTCAGGACCCGAAGAAACTGGCAAAAATAGTAAACTCTGCTACAATTAAGGAAACTCAAAAATTGAAAGACACAGCGTTGGGGGTCCAAGTGGAATAGGTGGGCGGCCACCAATATCCACCTGGATCATAATGTCACATCCCGTTTTTCAAACTCTTTTATCTAATGAATATTCATGTTTAATTCAGTTTGTGCCTTCTCTAGCCTATTCTTTAGACCTACCACCTCTTCTTCCAATATTTCACACTCCTGGATTTTCTATTTTATTTTTTGCATAAAAATGTATTCTACCATCTTTCCTTCTTCAAGTTAAACTTTCAACTTGATAATTTCTTCTGAATTTGATTCTTGTTTTACATATTTCAATATGATCTCTTTTTACTTCCTATTCTTTAGTTTAAGCCTTTCTATTTCATCCAGGGCACTGATCAACTCCCCCTCAATATCTATCTCACCTTCCTCTTCTTCTTCATATTCTTGACAATATTTGTCAAGTGCTTCCAAGTCCATCAACATGAATTCACTGGTTCCATCTTCACTAGAGGATTCATTGGAACTTCTACATGCATTGCTATCTTCTTGAGCATAGAAGCTTGTTCTTTTAAACTTGTTCTATTTCTGCATTTTATTAGATTTGTTCTTTTCTTTCCCTTTAGGATGGTTTTATTCTTTCATATAAGGACATTTTGAGGCATAATGCCCCACTCTTCCACAATTAAAACACTTAAATGGAATTTTTCGTTTGTACTTACCTATACCTTTTTTCAACCTTCTAAAATTTTTTTCCTCTTCTTCATCAAAATCTTAGAATGAACGTTCATTTTCTTCTATGAACTTGTTTTCCTTGTAAGATGCCTCTCTAGTGACTAGCTTCCCTTTTGGAATTCTCATCTCATATGTTGTCAAAGAACCAAGGAGTTGATCCCTATTCAAAGTCTTAAAATTTGTTGTCTCTTATATAGCTGAAACCTTAAGATTGAATTTAGACGGTAATGACCTCAATATTTTCTAAACTATTACACTTTCTTTGATTATTTCTCCTAGAACCATCATGATGTTTACGACTTAATCAAATTTTAAAAAGAATTTAGCTATATATTCATCTTCATTCATTTGTAAGGTCTCAATCTGTGTTCTATATACTTGTAATTTGGTGATCTTCACCTTTTTATCTCCTTCATGAATATTTTCTTATTTAACCCAAATATCTTTGGTTGTCTGATAATGCATTACTTTAAATTCAAACTCACATAGACCACTCAGAAGTGCATTCGTAGTTTTTTCATTAACTAAAAATCCAATTTTTCATCTTTATCACGGGTCGTTTCCTTTGGTTCTTCATATCCTACCATCATAGTAACCCAAACTTCTACTCCAAGAGACATTAAATATGTATTCATTCTCACTTTCGAGAAGGCATAGTTTGTACTAGTAATTAGAGGATCTTTATTTGTTGAGCATCCTTCTTGAATAGCTAGTTTACTAACTTAGGACCTCCTTCCAGGTTGTTAGACTGCTACTGAAGGAACTTGGCTATGATACCAATTGATATTTATGTTCAAAAATTACTAAGAGGAGGGAGGGGCGAATAAATAATTTAAAATTTTACTTTTTACTGGACTTAATTTTCTTCTTATGAGTTTATGTATGTGCTTTATTATTATTAGATTCCTTTTGCAGCTGTCAGAGAGAGAAAATTTGCATATATACTTATCCAGAATTCAAGAACATTCACACAAAATTCAAGAACCAACACAGGAAGACCTTAGATATAAGTAGAAACCCCAAAGGGATAAAACCATGAATTTTAGTTTGAAAGCGATGTGAAGGCAAGCTACTACTCATTACTTCATATTTTTGTAGGCTCCAACATACAAGAGGCTCCTACCTCAAAGGAAGTTCCAAATCCCATAAATTTTATGTTGTCTACAATGCAGGAGGTTCCTACATCAATAGGCTACAACTTGTTTTTTATCAAGCTACAACATAAAAAGGGACAACAATCTCTCAATCACAATATCAAGTCAAAAGCGTTGGTTACCTAATATGCAATTTTGCTATCAAGCCTACTACAAATCTTCACTGCTTCTCCGTTTCAATTTTGTGCCTCTTCTATTGCTCCTCGTAACCTTTCTCATGTAGACTACTTCACTTCAAAAAGTTTTCTTTCCATTTAACAATGTATATTTTATAAGAAATCCTTATTGGTTGTTTGTATTCTTTGCAAGAATATGAAATGAGGCATTGTTTGCTAGTATTATAAAATTATTCACAAGCTTGTCTCTTCATTTTTAGTTCTAAAAAAAAAAAACAAAAAAAAAACAAAAAAAAAAAATCGTAACATAAAATAGAGCTGAAATAAAATAGCTCAACTAGTAATGATTATAAGACACAAACCAGATTTGTATTATCTTATATCATACATTTTTCTATTCAATGAAAAAATATATATTTTTAGCTTGTGTCTCAATATTTTATGTTCAATTTGACAATGTTCAACCTTCTCATTGAGTATCATAGACTTTGCACGTCACATCAATTTTAACCTTTGCAATGACATCAACAACATTCATCGACATTAATCAATCATCCTAATGACAACAAGTGCCCTTATCATGACCATTTGACATCAATTCCAACATTACCAATAGTTGTATGCAACTATGAATGCCCAAGTGCATTGACTAATCTTTTAGTTGCTCTAGAATATTTTGATTTGAAATATTTAGATCTAGAATCTCATTCAGTCGAAGAATATTCTCTTATGTAAATTTACTCTTCATCTCACTATCCCTTTTATTCTAAAATTTACGATCCATCAACTTGCAATCAAGATACTCCTTTCTCTTCAAGTTCTTCACCTGATGAGTTAACTTCTCAATTGAAACAAGGTAGTGAGGTTATCCATGATTTAAAATAAAACAATCAAATCATTGAGTATTCTTTCCATCCCCCATCATCTCTTATTTCTCATGAAGAGAACTCTTCAAATTAGCTTACTCATGAAATTTCCCTGATTCCTACATCTTTGGATTTGCTATCAAAATAATCTTTCTTCTTGAGTAATCTGGTTGTTGAAGTTGTAAAATTCAATCAAAATCAGTGAAAGATATAGTTCGATATAGTTAGTAGTGATCTTATTGAAATCAAAGTTAGTAGCTATTCTTACACAATGCATGATCTAGTTCAATCTTCAAAATGAATTTTTACAATAGAGTTCTGGGACTTGTCAAGAAGTCTAGGTACCTCAACTTCCGTTGGTGGTTATGTCAAGTTCTTGCGACTCTGGTGAGGTCTTTGAACTAAATCAGATTTTGGTTTTCTCGCAAAATTCCTTCCTTTTCATGGTTTCACTAGATGTAAATTCCTTCTTGAAAGATGTTTTTTATTTTGACTACAACTCTCACAACTTTCAAGATTCGATGTATGATCAGGTTAAGGATTCTATTTCAGTTAATTCATCTTCATGCAATTATATTGTATCAAAATCCAATTTGGAATGTGCATCTCCCATCAAATTATCGAATTGTGAATTTGATCATTTCAAAGATCATCTTTGGACAAATGAATCATGTCTATCAAATGCATTTCATAATAGTCAGCTCCCAGTTTTTCTTGCGAATGTTATATCGCAAATCTTGTTCTTCATTACATCTGAGATCCTCTTGAGTGCTAATGAATGCATGTGTTATTATGTGAATCAAATTCTTCTTTGTTCATTGTACATTGGTTGGTATCTTGTATCTGTTGTACTATCATTCTTGTTTGCTTCTTTTGACGACTATAATGCAAGTGTAACATGTGAACAATTACAAGGAAATCATTTGTTACTTTTATCATGCAATGAAGATGATTCTTTTGATCAAGGCATTTGTAAATTTGTTCAAACTGATCTATCTTTGTTATGGTCTAACCTAGAATCCCATGCCACAAATAGTCCATTTGATCATAAAATTAATTGTCATTCATTTTATCATTTTCGTACCAGTATATCTGAAGACAATTGTTTCACATCAATTAATATTTATGGTTTATCTCACTATTCAAATACTTGTCAAGAAGTTCAAGCACTTCAACCTTCGCTAATGGTTATGCTAGGCCCTCACTATCTTGATGAGCCTTTTGAGCATGATCAGATTAATTTTCCCTTAGAAGATTCTCATCCTGGTCTCATTCTTTTAATTGCAAATTCATCTTTTCAAATATTTTAGGGTTTTCAAGAGGATTGTTTCTAGTTTCACGATCCAATCGCTAAATGGTTAGATCAATCTTACTTGGAAAGCTCCATCACAAATAAAAAGTTTTGATCTGTCCTCATGCTTGCTACGGAGTACAGTGCATATGAAGACACATTCACAAGAAGCTTCTGAGGTTTATTTAGTGATGGTTTTTATCGAAAAGGTAACAATGAAAACTGGTTAGCATTAGTGGCTATGGAATATCATTCTGATGACAGGCATGCCCTTCTAGTTGTTGTGCAAGTTATTAAAGATCTTATCTTTTCAGTTGCACATCACTTTATATCATTTTTAATTGTTCATATCTTTGTTTACGCATGTTAGGATAAAATACAGTGGCTTCATTGGAAATTTCCTTATACTTAACCCTAACCTTCTAGCTGGTTAGGATATGAGTAGGTCTAGTTGCATTCTAGTTTCCCTTTCTTGCACCCATCCTACACTTACTCTCTGCTAGTCTTTCTTGTTTTCTTATTTTTGTTTAACATTCTATTTTTGGTTTAGCCTCTATTTGCTTTGTCATATTGATTTTGTTTCCTTGTTTTATCATGTATTTTCCTTTAGTTTTTGCATGAAATATTCTCCGTTGACTCAAAAGACAATGTGGAAAAAATTGAAAAGGGAAATTGTGATGATGAATGATGCTTGGATTATATGTTATCCTCTTCTCTATTTTGGGTTTACATAACTTTAGAGTTAATGATGTCTAGATAGAAAATATGATTCATTCTAGAAATAAGGCCTTTGGTTGAACCACGAAGCCCATATCTTCAAATGGACCCTCATTCTTGATTTTTCCTTGTATTGAATGGTGTTTTGACTTGTCAACTCAACCGAGTAAAGAAGGGAAAGGAGAAAAAAATTGAAACGAGGATGTATCTTTTAAATCCATTAAACAAGTAACAATCTCTCCTATTCTCAATAAGTTGGAATCCCTCTTCCTGCTTGATAAATAAATAAGTGCCTAAGCACAATTATGTAAATAAAATAAATAAAGGGTGAAAGAAGAGAAAGAATTCTTGTGCAAAGAGGTGAAGCAAGGAACTTTGTTGGGTGTACTGTCCATAACTGCTAGTAGCAAAGTGATTCTTATGTTCTCTTGAGGTGACTTCGTTCGGGTACTGTTCTGGCTCGCTGGAAATGGAGCAACAGCAGTGAATGTGCTTAAAAGTTTGATATACTTACTATCCTTCCCCCCTAACAAAGTAGTTGAGTCTTAACTAGTCTTATATTGATGTGTTTTAAGTTGATCAAAGAATAGAAGGGAATATGTATTTAACAAGGATAAGTGGAAAATTCAAGGTAATTCATATGGTGAACCAATACTTCTTGACGGATTAAGACCTTTGATTTAAGAATAAAACCCAAATAGAGAAGTTGGAGTTCTATCAGTGTGTCACCAAGTGTTATCGCTGTGACAAACACCCTCCAAAATGTTGCCTACACTTGAATTTTGGAGCCTATTGTGGATCCTGCGATCAGTTGTTCTATAGTTACTTCTTCATCAGTTGATGTTTTGCTAAGTCTTTCAGCTCCATTCTTGAATTGTAAGTGTCGAAGTCACCTTCTCACACATGTTTAGTCTACAACGAGTTCATGAACACATTCTTTTACGCAAGATTTAACATTCGTAGCACAATCCATCAAGATATTGCACGTGTAATGTTCAATCCATGTCAATAATCAGTGCACAATGACATTGATAGCCTCTCACTTCTAGCTCTGTTTGTACTTCTATTTCGGTGAGTTTTCCAAACTGATGCTTTTGTGCACCTTTTCTTTCGTCAGTGTTGTTTTCATTCTTTCGACTGTTTCTTTTTCTTTCTGTCACTTTAATTAGTGTCATGTTATTTTTTCTATGGCATGTGTCACTTTCTCCATCGTTTGCATATTGCAAGTGTCATTTGTACTTTAGAAAATGTCATCTTTTCGCAATGAGAAGTTTTGTTTATCATGTAAAAGCAAGGGGTAATATTTGTGATTATGAGTTTTTCTTATCATGAAAGTATGTGTCACATTCATTTCCAAAGTTTCAAGCACTGTCACACAAGTGTCGTCACTATCATAACAAAGTGTACCCTTTGTGTCGTACTTGGTGTAGGTCGTCGAAAAGTTGAAGCATTGAGGAAAACCGTGATTTTCGTGTGTTCTGAGTGTTCCTTGTCATGTCATCAATTAATCTAAGTTTGTGATCATGTTGAATTATTTCTTTTATTTAAATTTTCTTCATTGATCCAACACTTAGCAGAACTGGGAAAACTCTTCGACGTGGCCAGTCAACCTCATTTATCCCTCTTGAACTATGCATTGTGTAGTGTCAACCCTCAATCATAATCCTTGTCTCTTGGCGCTAGGTAATGTGCAGTTTCTGCCTTCCAGAACTACACACTCGTAATCTCAGTGTTCAAGCCCATCCCCTCAGCTCCAGAACTGCATAGTCCTTGTCTCTAGCCTAGCCTTAACTGTGCATTGTAGAGTCTTAGATCTCAAGACTGAGCCTTGAGCTCCTGAGCTGCATAGTTTCGCAGTCACCTAGCCTCCTCTGCCTACCAGAACTCTGTAGTAGGAAAAACCAGTGCTCAATCCCTTAACCTTGCTCCTTGGGTCCCTCAACTGTGTAGTCACTCATCCTTGGCCTTCCAAAACTACACATTATCCAGTCTCAAGCCTCAAGCCTTAGCCTTGAGCTCTTGAACTACACAATTGTACAACCCCTTGGCTTTTGTCCCTCAATAATTGTGCATTGGTCAACCTCAATCCTCAAGCCCCAACTTGAGCTCTTGAGTCCCTTAACTAAAAAATCCCTCTTCTGAAGCCTCCAAAACAACGTATTACACAGTATCAAGCCTCAGTCCCAGGCATTGATCTTTGGAAATGAGAAATCCTTGATTTAGTCACTCAATCAGTCACCAATTCTAGCCCCGAAAAGTGATTTCATGAAGCATGTTATATTAGGGGTTTATCAGACTGATGTCATGTTCTCATGAATGGATTGCAGTCTCATATATTCTTTCATTCTATGATAGGATGATGATGAAGGAAATGGATAAGGAGACCATGCTAAGAGACACCTATGGAGCTAAATAAACTAGATGATCGTTAGCAGAGAATACAAAGGAACAAACGATTAGAATAGAAAACATAATATCAACACCACATTGAAGAATCCTTATCTTCAAGTCATGAGGAGGATAAAGAAAAGACCATGTTCTATCTACCAATAAGATACAAAGAAACTAGCAACAAAGAGTGACTTGGCACTTCCATGTCATCATGTAGTCCATGTCATCAACTTCATGTCATGTTGTGTCATGAATCATGTACCACATCATTTTATGGATTATTTAAATTATATAATGGAGAACTATAATGTAAAGTGGAAGTCCAAGATTCATTCATTTAATGTGAAAAATCATATAGGAAGTCAAAAGCTCATAGAGAAGTCGAACAATCATGAGGGTAGTCCAAGAGTCACAAGGCAGGTGAAGGATCGCTCCACTTGTTATATATACACCCTCATTGTATAAGAAATGGAATTTTCACCTTAGCTTCTCCCATAAGGCATCAGAGAGACAGATTCAATACTTTTGGGGAGCCATTCATGGCTCCAATGCTCCATTATTGGAGCTAGTAATGTTCATTGTACACATGTATCTTTGGAATTTTACTTACTACTTGAAACCTCATGGTTAACACATTTTCATGCATGGATTGTGAATATTTGTAAGATTTTTTTATAAATGATTATGATTTATGTTTTCTTTCACCTGTACTAAAGTAGTTGAACTATTTCAGTTATTTAAGTGCTTATCATATAGAGAATGTGTTGTAATGGTTGTAACAATTGTCACATCCATGTGGTTTATTCTGCTTGATGTTAGGTGATTATTTCTTGATTTTGTGCACCTCTACTAGGGTGGTACTTGTTATCACTTAAGAAATGATTTCTAAATTCTGAGCATTAGTTTGATTTTGGGTCTTTCCATGGTTGTTTTAGAGTCTAAGATTTTGAATAGAGTCATGTTGGTATGGTCAAATAGGGTCAATACTCTGTTCTTTCCTATCACTGGTCCCTGATCACACGTAAGTTCCATATGTCAAACTTGTTTCAAGGTTCTTATGTGCTATGAAACTGTCTAGGATTTTTCGTAGCGCAAAACCCAGTCTAGGTGTTTTCGTAGTGTGTCTAGGTGATTTCATAGCGCAAAACCCAGAATTTGCACTGGCTGTGCTACGAAATCGGGGATTCGTGCAGATCCATAGCAAATCTCACCAAGTTGTCAAATCTATCAAAATCCGTTATTTTTTACATCATTAGTTGTCAGCCCATGCACTTCGCCTATCACATTCAACCACTTATTCTCATCATTAGGGTCATTACGTCTCTTGGTACGCTCAGGTTGCAAGTTTCAAAAAGGAGCCAAGTATTCACAGTCATGATTATGTTTGGGTTCATGCATGAGGAGCAAGTTGATAGGAGTTCAATTAGAATTCTTTGAAGATCAAGTGAGGCAGCTTTCCTTATCCATTTCAAGAGAGGCAACTTTCCTTATCCATTTCAAGCGAGGCAGTGTCCGAGATTAAGACGGTGCAAGCTTCTTTAATCTTCACTTTGCAGGAATTCCATGGAGGGCTCTACAGAAAGGAAAGATCATAGGTTAGGCAGGTTCCTGAGGAATGAACCTGAAGGCTTAGATATTATCCTAAAGAACAATGAAGTTGAACGAGCCTTCAAACAGGTTGGCTGTTGGAGATTTTGTGAGAAACTTCAAGGAGGCCATATGCAAGTCACTAGGGAATTTGCTTTAAATTTCACAGGATTGAATTCAAAAGTTGGGGTGCTCGAATTACCAATCTATCCAGAGGTTATATCTGCAGTCATTGAAATTCCAAGGGGTCAGAAGAGGTGGTTTAAAAATTTCAAGTTTGATATGACTCCATGCAAGCAATTTTTGAATCCAGAGTTCATTGATTCAGACTTAAACAAATCAGTGCCCAAGAGTTTTGTCAAAGATTCATATGCCAATTTACTTACCTGCATATAAAGAGACTTCACCTGTGAGGGGAGGTATCATAAGGTGTATTCTTATCACTTCAAGCTTCTGTTTCATTTCACTAGAAAGATATCTCTTGATTTCCTTTCTATTTATTGCATATCCTAGGCAAAATGTGTGACAAGGTTCAGTTGAAGAAGGAAGCCTGTGAAACCTCATTGTTTCATCACAGCTTAGTCAAGTTGATCATTTTGCATGAGCTCCAGAAAATAGATAGGGAGTGGTCCATGTTCATGTTTATGTCTGGCTTCAAGGATGAAACTGGTCTCAGTCCTTAGCATATGAAGATTTCTCCGCCAGTAGTTAGTCATCGTACAGAAACAAGATCAAGGAGATTTGTGAAATTGAAAACTAGGAAACAGGTAAAGGACCTCACAAGATCATTAGTAATCCAAGACACACCCAAACAGTCCCAAAAAGGGAAAGATCGGATCAAAAAGGCGGTACAAAAGAGATCTATAGGTGAAACGGTCCAGAGAAGAGTAACCAGGAGCCAGTTAGCTAAAGAAAAAGGTAAGACAGTGGTTACTGAGGGAAGCTCGATTTCAAAAGGAAGTCTGAATGATTTGCTTCAAGCTATTGACATTGAAGAATCTCCTCTGGTTCGAGTAGACTTGATAGAAACAGGTAAAGACAAAATCAAAAAGGCCAAAAATTCTAAAAAGCTCACATTTGATGATCAGGTTTCTAAATTTGTTTTTAAGCCAAGAAGACCTGTGATAAGGTGTTCAAAAGAGATACAAGAGGTGCTACCAGAAGCAAGTGAAATAGGAGAGGTAACAAAATCTTATGAATGACCTATGACCGCATCAAAAACATCATCACAGCTACATAAAAACGACAAAGGTAAGGCAGTCATCTCTTAACAAGAGGAATGTAGTTTTGAAGAGTTGAAGAGAAAATTGAATTTAGAAAATCTTGAAATTTCCAAACTAAGAAAAACCTCAAGGAAACATGCAATAAAGGAAGATTATTTCAATAAAATGAAGGCTTTGTGCGAGGATAAAACAATTTCAATACCCGAAGTGGTAAATTCTCATGCTCAATACTACACCTGGACAGTCCCTGCATTAAAGAAGCAAGACACATCAGAAGGGTCAATGTAAAACTGAGAGCTAGAATCAAAAGTATGAAGAGGCAAATCGAAGATCTGAAGATACAACTAAGCCAGTGTGGAGGACATCCTTAGCTAAAGAAATACAAAGTAAGGCTAAGTCCTAAATTTTGATAAATTACCTTTTTGAAGTTTATCTTGAAGAACGGTGTCTATGTATTCCGTTTTGAACATCTTCTTGACAGATGGAAAAGCCATTTAAAGGAAAAGAAAGACTTAAGAAAGTTAAATTTTGGTCTTAAACTATGTTTTTGAAATTACACAGCAATTTTGTAGCGCGCTACGAAACTGCTGTAGGTGATGCCTAATGCACAGCAGTTTCGTAGCGCGCTACGAAACTGCTATAACTGCATATTATGATTCGATGGACCAATTTTGAGAGACAAAGGGAAATTTTTTTGAAGAAGAGTTTCTGAAAAGGATCATTTACAAAGTGTAAACATCCAAAAAGGGAAAAATCAAGTGAAGGAAGGACATCTATGAACTCTAAGCTATATGTTATATAAGTGAACATTATTTCATAGCTAGTGTTGTTCATAAGGCCGCAGGCAGCATTAAAGAAGTTTTGTTTTACCACGTGTATATGAGAAGAGTCTGCAGTGTATGGAAAACAAGATAATCCAATGTAATTTTATAAGAACAACAACAGGGATAATTGATTTCGAAGATCCTTGTGGAGACCAAAAGTAGAAAAACAGGAACAGCTTCCTGATTTCCAGGAACAGTAAAGGGATGAGGCATCAAGGGCCAGCAAGGAGTTTCAAACCTCCATAAAGCTAAACTTAAAAATGCTATGTGTCATAGAACGAGTTTGGATTGTCATAAATGCTACTACCAACATGATGAAGAGTTATACTCCTGGTTTTTTTAGGTCTCTAGAACTTCCAGTTAGCAGTTAGTTACATTTCATAGTTAGTTTTAAGTGTCAATAGGTGTCATAATAGGAAGAATTCGAATTCCCCTAATGCTCGAGGAGGAATCTCAGTTATGTAAAGAGCTCTATATATAGGAGGAACTCTAATGTACAAAGGGTTGGAAGATTCTAGAGAAACTTGGATATTGTGCTTTGTGTAAGACTCTGTTTTTTTTAGTAATACAGTATTTGGCTTTGCTTCTCAGGAATCAGAAGGAATTCAATGTTCAGAATGTCTTGTATTGTCCTCTTCTCAGTATTTTCAGTGGTATGAATGTGTGATTACTTAGAAATCACTGATTGTGCTCTAACTTCCTTCATACATTTATAAACTGTGTTGTCCTATATGTTTCTGATATATTCTCCATGTGTTGAATTCTAGATGCCCTGACTTCTATGTAAAGATAACATTACTGTCATACTGAAGCATATTTGACTCCATAATCCCAATGAATATTTTCTAAGTTGTGTTTCAACCATTTACACTTGTTCATTTTTTTCATAGAGTTAGCCATCTTATTAATTATCAAAATCTTTAATCTTGTGAGAGAGCCATCTCTGGTTGGGGAGGCTAAGCCTCAGCCAAAAGCAGGTTTGAAAGAATTACACAAGGTCTTCTTGGTCAGTAGCCTTTCAGGGGTTGATTTTGTGATAACATTTTGGTGCGTCAGTCGGGAGACTAAAGATTATTCATTCCCGAAATCTAGAGACTGAACTTCTGAAGGTAGCAGGAGCTCAGAAAACTTTTCGAGGCTGCAATCTACCTTGGTGACTCCATATATTTTCAAAAGATTTAAAAGGTGGCTTCGAGGGGGACATATACTCGGAGCAATCCTGACCCAAATCCACCTACCCCTGTCGATAATCCAAACACCCTTTCAAGGAGCAGACAAAGGTTTACTGAAACACCAGGTACTCCATATTATTCAAAATCTTTGCTCTTTGAATTTTCAAGAAGTCCTGAGGACAAAATAGTTGATGACAAAATTCATGAGGTGTTTTTTAGATCATAAAACGAAGAAGAACTCATTGGAATTATTTTAGATTTGTAAAAAAGAGGGATTGATACTTCATCTTTAGTATCACAAAAAGATAAAGAGGAATTTTGGGAAGTTTTCACTTCTGAACTATTGTTAGAAAGGGAAGACTTAGATAAACTCAAAGAACATGACCCTTTCGAAGTCTTACTTAAATCTAAATCTGGTTTACCTCTTCCAAATTGGAGTACATTTGTCACTGGTTTGCAAAGCCCAAGTAGTCCTTTTCATATCAGCACTTCATCTTCTACTTCTGTTAGTTCTAGCAGTTCTCAAACACCAAGAAATTTGCCTCATATTAGTTCTGTCCCGTCTGTCTCTTCAGTACCTATCATCATTGTCCCTCCATTAATCATGGTTGTACCTTCTAAGTATGCTCCACTAGAACTCCCTGTTGTTTTTCATGACCTTCCTAGCAAATATGCTGCAAGAATTCCAACATGGGGTGGTGATGAAGACATCACAACAGAAGAACATGTAGACAAATTTAATGATTTTGCTGACAGAGAGGAAGTCCATGATGAGGATGTGAAGCTAAGATTATTTTCACAAACCCTTATCGGGGAAGTTAGAAAATGGTTTAAAGCCCTTCCAGCTGGAAGCATTCATAATTGGACAGAGTTTGAAGATAGCTTTCTAAGGAAATGGGGAAATAGAACTAATTTGGTTCAAGCTCTTACTGAATACAATAATCTTAGAAGGGCACCTGATGAGACCATTCAAAACTTTTCAAAGAGGTTTAACAAAGTGTTTAATTCCATTCCAGTTCGTTTAAAACCTCCAGAAGCTTTGGCACAAATGAGATATGTTGAAGCATTTGATTCTGATTTCTCTCTGATGCTTAGAGAAAGAGACTCTGCTACCCTTGCTGATATGCAAAATGATGCAATTAAAGTAGAAGTAAACGTGGTTGCTGCTAAAAAATCAAATATGGGGAAAGCTAAATTGAAAGAAGAAGAGAAACCTTCCTCTTCAGCTCCAGAAGATAAAATTGATTCAATGATGAAGACCATGGAGAAGCTGATGGATCGGTTGGCTCTTGGAAATACCTCTGGTCCTCCTGTGTAGCAGGAGCCTCAATTTAGAAATCCTCAGTTTAGAAGACGTCAAAACCAACAAAGGCCAAGGGAAAATAGGAATCAACAGCTTGATCCTCCAGTAAGACCCCCTTTTCAGCAGAACTTAGTTGATGAAGAAGATGAACCAGAAATTCCTGAAGAATCCATCCATTGTCTTGATGAAGAAGTGTCAGGAGTTTTCTTGACTAAGGAAGAACACAATGAGTCTAGTGTGACCAAACAAGGAGAGGAGCCTTCAGATTATTTAAAGGGTTATCAACATGCTATCTTTGAAATGAAAAAATAGTACAATCTCAGGAATAGAAATGTGCCAATTATAGCAAGCAAAACACAACCCAAGAAGGATGCTTCAAAGGTTGTTGAAGACAAGAGGGAAAACCCAAAAGATGCTGAGGGAAAAATTGATTCCCCACTGGAAAAAAAGGACATTCAAACTCCATCTCCCTAAATAAATTGAGCAAACTGTTTCTGTTTTTAACCTTGAGAATGAAATTGCGAAAATCAAAATATCAGTCCCTTTTAGCGAAATCCTCAAGGTAGACAAATACAGAAGTAAGATTGTAGAGATGCTTAATTCACAACCAGGAGTGGCTGATATATTAAATATATAGGAGGATAATCCTATTATATACTTGGGTCCAAGACTTGAAGATGATCAGAATGAAGAATTTCCTCCTTTCTACATAAGCATTAGTATTCATGATATGACCTTACATAATGCTATGTTGGATTCAAGGGCCTCTCATAATCTTATGCCCAAGGTAATCATGGAAAGGTTAGGGTTACAGGTAACAAGACCATATAAGGATTTATTCTCTTTTGATTCAAAAAGAGTTCAGTGCATTGGGCTGATTAAAGATGTTGTTGTGGGTCTAACACAAATTCCAGCAAAGACAATTGTCATGGACATTGTCATGGCCGACATTCCACCTAAGTTTGGGATGCTACTTTCAAGATCATGGGCAGCAAAAATCAAAGGCACAATGTAGATGGACCTTACCTATGCTACTATCCCTGTTTTTGGTGAGAAAAGGTGTTATGAAACCAGCTCAAGAAAAAGATAGAAAAGATAGATTAATGCCTTAAAATTCAGCCTCTTCGAGGGGGCAACC
>APFE030561299.1:127781-181124 GCA_000404065.3 Pinus taeda | reverse complement strand
GTCTTTCATCTTGCATTAAAACAACACCAATTCCATTTCCTGAAGCATCACATTCCATAATAAAGGTTTTTGTGAAGTCTGGTGTAGTTAAGACAGGTGCTTGGCACATTACCTCTTTAAGATATTCGAAGGCCTTTGTTGCTTCTGGAGTCCATGAAAATGCATCTTTCTTCAACAGTGTTGTTAGGGGTGCTACTATTTTCCCATAATTCTTAACAAACTTGTGATAATACCCTATCAACCTGAGAAATCCTCGCAGATGCTTTATGGATGTGGGGATTCTCCATTCCTTAATGACTTTAATTTTGCTAGGGTCTACCTTAACTCCTTCATGAGATACAATATGACCCAGATATTCTGCCTCTTGTACTCCAAAGAAACATTTGGATCTTTTTGCATATAATTGTTTTCCCTCCAATAGTTGTAGCACCCTATCAACATGTTCAACATGATCCTTCCAAGCCTTGTTGTAGATTAGTATATCACCAAATAATACTAACACAAATTTTCTAAGGAATGGTTTGAAAATTGAATTCATCAAACCTTGAAATGTTGAGGGTGGCAATTGGTAAGGCCCAGGCATGACAAAATTCTAATGGACTCCTCATGAGTTCTAAATGTTGTTCTCAGAATGTCTTCAGTCTTCATTCTGATTTGATGATATCCTGAACGAAGATCGAACTTGGTGAAGTAAATTGATCCATGCAATTCATCTAATAATTCATCAATGACAGGAATGGGAAACTTATCTAGTAATTCATCAATGACTGGAGTAGAGAAATAACTTTGACTCAGTTGAATTATATCAGCCTCTGGCATTTCTGCAACCATACGTTCAATTTCACTCTTTTGGGCATAGGGATATCTGTATGGCCTGATGTTGGAGGAACACTTCCCTGGAATCAGATGAATAGCATGATCATGATCACGAATAGGTGGGAGACCTTTGGGAGCCTCAAATACCTTGGAATGATTGTCCAAGACTATTTGGAGATCTGGAGAAATAGATTATTCCAATGTCGAAACATCTAGCAAACATAATTGTGCAATTACACCTTTTCATTCCTTTTTTAGAAGCTTTGTCATACCATTAGAGCTAATTACCTTTCCCGGTTTCCCTGAAATACCCCTTAATACAACTTCCTTTCCTTCCATAGAAAATTTCATGAAAAGTTCTTGAAAATAAAAGCTATTGTACCCAAGGATTGTAGCCATTGGACTCCTAATACAACATCAGCACCTCCCATTGGAATGGAAAGCATTGGGCTAGTTAATACATATTCTCCCATGGATAGCTTGATATTATGGCACTTACCAGAGCAATTTATTGTTCCTCCATTTGCAACCATCACTTGACACTCTGGTGCTAGATAGAAGAAGCAATTCAATTCTTTTGCTACCTTACAATGAATAAAATTGTGAGTACTTCCTGAATCAATCAACACTATTACCTTTTTCTTCTTGATTGTCCTTCTATCTTGATGGTTTGAGGAGTGGTAATTCCCACCAATGCATTACAAGATATGGTTGGATTCATTTGTTCGTCATCTAGGCTTTGTTCTTGGAGTATATCCTCTTCTTTTGACCTTTCTTGCTCCTTTTCTTCTTCCTCTTCACAATCTATGTAGAATAATTTCTTCTCATCACACTTATGGCCTCTAGTGTATTTGCTATCACAACTGTAACAAAGCCCTTTTGCTCTTTTTCCTTCCAACTGTTGTGGTGTCAACCTTATTGGTTGTGGAATACTAGCGGCAACAACACTTCCATCTTTATAGATGTGAGTGGTGTGCTTCCTGGTTGCCATAATTTTGCTTTCCATTTTTCTTGCTAACCTGAATGCCTTCTCTAATGAATCAGGTTCCCAAAGGTGAACATCATGTTGGATATTATCCTTTAAAGACCCTATCAACACATCAATCCTATGCTCCTCCGGAATATCTTTTACCCTTATGTTCAATTTTTGGAACTCCTCAATGTGCTCCATTATTGAACCCTTTTGTTTGAGACTTATCAATTGGTTAAAAAAAGTGTTTCTTTTTGTATCCTCATAATGTGCTATCAATTCTTCCGTAAAAATTGCCCGAGTGATAAATTGTTTACGAGAGCAAAGCAATTGATACCATACAAACTGATTTGATTCCAAATATAAAGTTGCAATACGTACCTTTTGTGTGTTTTGCACATTATTGAGATCGAAAAATTGCTCCATCTGTAATGTCCATGTTGAATATGGTGCGTCTTTGGTCCAACATTAGAGTCTATGAAATCATGATTAACATTTCCTTTGTTCGCATCATGAGTTTCCTTTACTCCCCTTTCACCATTAGTAAGTATTTCTTGTAGAAAATTTGTCAAATATGCCTTCAAATCTATCTTCAAATCGTCAATCTTGGCTTCCACGCCCTTTATCTTAGATTCCATGCCATTTATATTAGCTTCTGTTAGCTTTTGTGAGAGTGAAATTTGTTGCACCTGGTCTTGTAATTTTGATATATCATGTAGCATTTCTTCCTCTTCTTCATGAGTCATCCTAGAGCTTTCAAATTTCTTACTAGGTGTTTGCATTTTCTTTCCTCGGGGCATCAGTTACTGATACTAATGCTCTACTATGCCCTTTGAATTCCTTCAAAATAATTTTTCAAACCAAACTTAAGCAAAAATTTAAAAAATCTACACACCTTTTTTCACTTTGTAGGAGCTCAATATTGCCTCTGATGTATCTCTGTAATTTCGAATCATCCAGTTTTGAAATTGCGAACTGTGGTAGCCCTCTATGTCCTCTTTCCAATGCCACAAGTCTAACCCCAATTGGATTCTCCAATGAAGAGTTATGCCAAATCTCTCACAGTGACCTGATTATAGACTAATTCAGTAGAGTGAACTTGTATGACGTGCCACGTGTCCCTGTTTCGACCTTTGGCTCTAAAACATATATACAAGAAACTAAAGTCTGTCCTCTTTCTGTACCTTCTTACAAAATTTCAATCCGATGCTCAGAGAGAAAGTTATGATGATTTTCCCCAGGTCACCTGTTTGGAATGTAATTCAGTAGTCTGCAAAAAGACCAACTTCCTCAGATCATATCTCCGCAAATATAGCGCGAAAAGCTCTGAAATTTGGACCCAAGGTTCAGTACGATTTCGTCTCAAATGGGTTTTTTTTTCCCTTCTAAAACATCGTAGAAAAGAAGTTATGGTGTAAATGCCACGATGACTTATTTGGAGCAGTGAAACCCTAGAATCCAAAGCTCTGATACCAAATGTTATGAAACCATCTCAAGAAAAAGATAGAAAATATATATTAACAACTTAAAATTCAGCCTCTTTGAGGGGAAAACCTCCTTTACATTACATAAATGAACAATTCTTCGCTGATTCAAATGACAAAACCTCCTTGCTATATATAGGAGTCTAAGGAGTCACAATATAACCCAGCCGACCTAACAATAATAATATAAAGCCACAAAAATAACAATAGAGGGATTCTATGGGGCACAATAATAACAATATGGGGACAATAGGGGCACAAAAATATCAATAAGGGGTACAACTACAATATTAATGGGGTAATCACTAGTATTATAGTGACCCAACAAAAGGAGATTGTATCGGGAGACTAGAATGGCTTATACGGTAAGCAAGAAGGACAAACCTCAAAATTTTCCTATTAATTCATTTGATACTGGGCTTGTATCAGCCATCCTTTTCAATGAATCAGTTGTTAATAGATCAAAGGAGATGCTTTCAGAAAATCAGTACCTAGGAAATCAACAATAAGGTGAAAAAAGAGACAATGAGTTGGTGGTCATTGTACTTTGACGGATCAGCAGGAAGAGAAGGGGCAGGAGCTAGAATTTGGATCACAAGTCCAAGTGATGAAATTAAGTTTTATTCCTACAAACTAAACTTTTATTTCTCAAATAATATGGCTGAATATGAATCTCTGATTTTGGACTTAGAGGCTTTGATAAAGATGAAGGCTAGAAACATTGTTGTTTTTGGAGATTCTGAATTGGTGATTAAACAAGTGGAAGGTGCTTATCAAACAAAGGATGTAAGGATGAGAGCATACAGAAATTTAGTGTTAGATATGTTGGAAAAGTTTCAGGCATATTCTTTCACTATCAAAACTAGAGACCAAAACTCCATTGCAGATTCCCTTGTTGTTTCTGCTAGTCTATTTGACATTCCTATGCATTCTTCTAAAAAGTATGAGGTGGAAGTTCGTCATTGACCACCTATACCAGATAACATCACTAATTGGCAAGTCTTTGAAGATGATCAACAGGTAAAAAATTTCATTGAATTAAAAGAAGAATTTGAAAGAACACAAGTGGATCAACAAAATATGTTGGTGGAGTCAAAGGAAAAGTCTGAGGTCTTACAATTAAAAAACAATTTAATACCTAAGGGTCTCATTCCTCTTGAGAAGTTGTTTGATCAAAATGATGTGTTCAAAGCTCCAAAATTACAGGCTGATGAGGAGGAAGTAGAGAGCTGTAATTTAGGGGATTCATTTGTACCTAAGATGATTAAGATCTCAAAGTTTCTTTCAGCTGGTATGAAAGTTAAATATGTTGAGATGATGAAAAGGTTTATTGATGTTTTTGCATGGAGCTATGATAATTTAAAACAATATGATTCTTGTATTATCCAACATACTATTCCTATTAAGGAGAATGAGAAACCTTTCAAGCAGAAGTTAAGAAGAATTAATCCTCTTCTTATGCCATTGATTGAAAAGGAAATTAAGAAACTCTTTGATGCAAAAATCATTGTTCCAATCAGGTTCTCAAATTGGCTTGCTAATTTGGTTCCAGTTAGAAAGAAGAATGGAGAGATCAGGATTTGTATAGACTTCAGAAATTTGAATAAGGCTTCATTGAAAGATAACTATCCTCTTCCGAAGATGGATTTAATTCTGCAAAATATTGTTGGTTCACAAAGGATGTCTATGTTTGATGGTTTCTCAGGGTACAATTAGATTCTTATGCATCTAGATGATCAAGAGAAGACAACCTTCACAATGCCATGGGGTACATTCATGTACGCCAAAATGCCTTATGGTCTCATGAATGTTGGAGCCACCTTTCAAAGAGAAATGGATATTGCATTTGCTAAGGAAAAGGATAAACCAGTGGTTGTTTACCTTGATGACATCACAGTTTTTTAAAAGAGAGAAGAAGATCATTTGAAACATCTTGAAAAAATTCTGCTGAAATGTAGAAAGTTTGGTATTTCTCTTAATCCCACTAAAAGTATCTTTGCTTAACATCACCAAACTTCTTGGTCATATCATTTCTGAAGAAGGAATTAGGATTGATCTTATAGATTTATTGCAATTCAAAATCTAGATCTGCCAAGAAGTAGGAAAGAGATTCAATCTTTTCTTGGAAAAGTGAATTTTGTTAGACGATTCATTCCTAACATTGCTGAGGTTGTCAAGAATATAACAAAGACGTTGAAGAAAGGAGTGGACTTTAAGTGGACAGCTGAAGCAAAGAAATATTTTGAGGAAATCAAGAAGGCACTTACATAAGCGCCGGTACTTATCAGCCCTGATTTTACCAAGGAATTTCTTATTTTTACATTTTCTTTTGAAGATACAATTGCTGGAGTTTTGCTGCAAAAAGGAAATCAAGGTACTGAACAGCCTATTTCTTTCTTTAGTAAGACGTTAGCAAATGCTGAATTGAAGTACAATATTCTAGAAAAGCAAGCTTACACCTTGGTGAACGCCATAAAAGACTTCAGAATCTATGTTTTGCATTCTCATATTGTTGCTTATGTTCTGAGCACTGTAATAAAAGATATCTTAACACAAGCAGATCCTGATGGAAAGAGGGGCAAATGGATAGCAACGCTACTAGAGTATGACATTGACATCAAACCTACCAAATTGGTGAAGGGTCAAGGCTTGGAAAAGCTAATGACTCGGTCAAATCTAGACTACCTTGACATCAATTTGAATGCAGAAATCTCAGAAATTTCAGAAATTGAGAAGGAATTGGTCCAAATAAATGAAAAATTCTTGGTTTTAGAATGGTACAAGGATGTGGCTTTTGTTCTACAGCATAATAAAGTCCCTGCCAATCTTACAAAGTCCAAAGCTCGTTTTGTCAAGTTGAAATCTTTAAGGTATTTTGTATATGACCAAAATTTGTTTTGGAAAGATGCAGGAGGGATTTTGTTAAATTGTCTCCTTGAAGAAGAAGCTGATAAAGTGATTGAAGAATTTCATAAAGGAGATTGTGGGGGACACCATTATTGGAAAGCTACTGCAAACAAGATCCTAAGAGCTGGATATTTTTGGCTGACTATGTTCAGAGACATTTACAAAAGGGTGGCTACATGTCATGAATGTCAAATATTTGAAGGAAAGAGGAAACTTGTACCTTTGCCTTTGGTTCCTATATATGTTGAAGTGGCTTTCCAGCAATGGGGATTGGATTTTATTGGAGAAATTCATCCTCCTTCATCAGGACAGCATTACTGGATTCTCACAGCCATGGATTATTTCACCAAATGAATAGAGGCAATTCCAACAAGGAAAGCTAATGATTCAGTGATTATCTCTTTCCTAGAAAATAATATATTGTCTAGATTTGGTTGTCTAATGAAGATTATAACTGACAATGCTCAAGCTTTTAAGTCCAAGAATTATTTTTTGTAACCAATACCACATCACTCTTGGACATTCTACTGCTTATTATCCGCAAGGAAATGGCCTTGCTGAATCATCAAACAAAAGCATTATAAGGAACATTAAGAAGGTGCTACAGGAAAACAAGAGAGATTGGCATTTGGAATTAAAGTATGCCTTGTGGGCTGATAGAATTTGTACAAAGAGATCTATTGGCACCTCGCTATATGAATTAGTGTATGGTGTTGAAGCTATATTTCCAACATCACTTGGAGTACCTGTAATGAAACTAATTCAAGGACTAGAAGAAGAACCAAATGTTGTACAAAGGAGAATCAATCAACTGATATCCCTATAGGAGAAGAGAAATGAGGTGTATGACATTCATCAACACAGTCGAACAGAATCAAGAATACATTTGATAAAAGGATCAAAGAAGTGAGTTTTCAGATCCATGAAAAAGTGCTGAAATGGGAGGCCAGAATCGAAGAAAAAGGTAAGCATGGTAAGTTTGAGAATTTGTGGAAGGGTCCTTATCAGATTGCTCCTTTCCATGGAAACAACACTTACATTCTGCAGGAAATTGATGGAGAATCATACGCTGGAGCGCCTATTAATGGCAGGTTCCTAAAGCATTATCATTGTTGAAATATTACCAGTTTTTCATAACATTATATATATATCCGTTTTATCAGTCTTTCTTTTTGATAATAATGACAAGCTGAAACAGAAGGCTTAAGCCCGAGGTGAAGGCCCAAGAAGCCTAAAGGCGATGCTTGTCAAATAAATTTATGTTTACCATAAGAGGATAAAGCACTAGACCTACGCATTCTTAGTGTACCACGGGGCACACTATCCAAAGTGGAGCCACTGTTATCACTTAAGAAATGATTTCTAAATTATGAGCATCGATTTGATTTCAAAAGATTGGTGTCAATCTTGGTCTGGTCTTTCCATGGTTGTTTTAGAGTCTAAGATTGTGAATAGAGTCATGTTGGTATGGTCAAATAGGGTCAATACTCTGTTCTTGCCTATCACTAGTCCGTCATCACACGTAAGTTCCATATGTCAAACTTGTTTCAAGGTTCTTATGCGGTGTGAAACTGTCTAGGAGTTTTCGTAGTGCAAAACCCAGTCTAGGTGTTTTTGTAGCGTGTCTAGGTGATTTCGTAGCGCAAAATCCAGAATTTGCATTGGCTACGCTACGAAATCGGGGATTCGTGTAGATCCGTAGCAAATCTCACCAAGGTGTCAAATCTATCAAAATCCGTTATTTTTTACATCTTCAGTTTTCAGCCCACACACTTCGCCTATCACATTCAACTGCTTATTCTCATCATTAGGGTCGTTACGTCTCTTGGTATGCTCAGGTTGCAAGTTTCAAAATGGAGCCAAGTATTCACAGTCGTGATTACGTTTGGGTTCATGCATGAGGAGCAAGTTAACAGGTGTTCAATTAGAATTCTTTGAAGATCAAGCGAGGCATATTTCCTTATCCATTTCAAGTGAGGTAGCTTTCCTTATCCATTTCAAGCGAGGCAGTGTCCGAGATTAAGACGGTGCAAGCTTCTTTAATCTTCACTTTGCAGGAATTCCATGGAGAGCTCTACAGAAAGGAAAGATCATAGGTCAGGCAGGTATCTGAGGAATGAACCTGAAGGCTTAGATATTATCCTAAAGAACAATGAGGTTGAACAAGCCTTCAAACAGGTTGGTTGTTGGAGATTTTGTGAGAAACTTCAAGGAGGCCATATGCAAGTCACCAGGGAATTTTATTTAAATTTCACAAGATTGAATTCGAAAGTTGGGGTGCTCGAATTACCAATCTCTCCAAAGGTTATATCTGCAGTCACTGAAATTCCAAGGGGTCAGGAGAGGTGGTTTAAAAATTTCAATTTTGATATGACTTCATGCAAGCAATTTTTGAAGCCAGAGTTCATTGATTCAGACTTAAACAAATCAGTGCCCAGGAGTTTTTTCAAAGATTCATATGCCAATTTACTTACCTGCATACAGAGATACTTCACCTGTGAGGGGAGGTATCATAAAGTGTATTCTTATCACTTCAAGCTTCTGCTTCATTTCACTAGAAAGATATATCTTGATTTCCTTTCTATTTATTTCGTAGCTTAGGCAAAATGTGTGACAAGGTTCAGTTGAAGAAGGAAGCCTGTGAAACCTCGTTGTTTCATCACGGCTTAGTCAATTTGATCGTTTTGCGTGAGCTCCAGAAAATATATAGGGAGTGGTACATGTTCATGTTTATGTCTGGCTTTAGGGATGAAACTTGTCTCAGTCCTCAGGCTACGAAGATTTCTCCGCCAGTAGTTAGTCATCGTACAGAAACAAGATCAAGGAGATTCATGAAATTGAAAGCTAGGAAACAGGTAAAGGAGCCCACAAGACCATTAGTAATCCAAGACACACCCCAACAGTCACAAAAATGGAAATCTCAGATCAAATAGGTGGTACAAAAGAGATCTATAGGTGAAACTTCCAGAGAAGAGTAACCAGGAGCCAGTTAGCTAAAGAAAAGGCAAGATAGTGGTTACTGAGGGAAGCTCGGTTTCAAAAGGAAGTCTAAATGATTTGCTTCAAGCTATTTACATTGAAGAATCTCCTCTGGTTCGAGCAGACTTGATAGAAACAGGTAAAGACAAAACCAAAAAGACCAAAACCTCTAAAAAGATCACATTTGATGATCAGGTTTCTAAATTTGTTTTTAAGCCAAGAAGACCTGTGACAAGGCGTTCAAAAGAGATACAAGAGGCGCTACTAGAAGCAAGTGAAATAGGAGAGGTAACAAAATCTTATGAAGGACCTATGACTGCATCAGAAACATCATCACAGCTGCATAAAAACGACAGAGGTAAGGCAGTCATCTCTCAACAAGAAGAATGTAGTTTTGAAGAGTTGAAGAGAAAATTGAATTTGGCAAATCTTGAAATTGCCAAACTGAGAAAAACCTCAAGGAGACATGTAATAAAGGAAGCTTATTTCAATAAAATGGAGGCTCTGTGCGAGGATAAAATGATTTCAATACCCGAAGTGGTAAATTTTCATGCTCAATACTACACCTGGACAGTCCCTACAATTAAAGAAGCAAGACACATCAGAAGGGTCAATGTAAAACTGAGAGCTGGAATCAGAAGTATGAAGAGGCAAATCGAAGATCTCAAGATACAACTAAGCCAGCGTGGACATCCTTAGCTAAAGAAACAACTAGTAAGGTTGTGTCTTAAATTTTGATAAATTACCTTTTTGAAGTTTATCTTGAAGCACAGTGTCTATGTATTTAGTTTTGAACAGCTTCTTGATAGATGGAAAAGCCATTTCAAGGAAAAGAAAGACTCAAGAAAGTTAAATTTTGGTCTTCAACTGTGTTTTTGAAATTACACAGTAGTTTCGTAGCGCGCTACGAAACTACTATAGGTGATGCCTAATGCACACCAGTTTTGTAGCGCGCTACGAAACTGTTGTAGCTGTAGGGAAATCTTTTTGAAGAAGAGTTTTTGAAAAGGATCATTTACAAAGTGTAAACATCCAGCAAGGGCAAAAGCAAGTGAAGGAAGGACATATATGAACTCTAAGCTATATGTTATATAAGTGAACATTATTTCATAGCTAGTGTTGTTCATAAGGCCGCAGATAGCATTAAAGAAGTTTTGTTTTACCACGTGTATATGAGGAGAGTCTGCAGTGTATGGAAAACAAGATAATCCAATGCAATTTTATAAGAACAACAACAGGGATAATTGATTTCGAAGATCCTTGTGGAGACCAAAAGTAGAAAAACAGGAATAGCTTCCTAATTTCCAGGAATAGTAAAGGGATGAGGCATCAAGGGCCAGTAAGGAGTTTCAAACCTCCATCAAAGCTAAACTGAAAAAGGATATGTGTCAGAGAACGAGTTTGGATTTTCATAAATGCTACTACCAACATGATGAAGAGTTATACTCCTAGTTGTTTTAGGTCTCTAGAACTGCCAGTTAGTAGTTAGTTACATTTAATAGTTAGTTTTAAGTGTCAATAGGTGTCATAATAGGAAGAATTCGAATTCCCCTCATGTTGGAGGAGGAATCTCAGTTATGTAAAGAGCTCTATATATAGGAGGAACTCTAATGTACAAAGGGTTGGAAGATTCCAGAGAAACTTGGATATTGTGCTTTGTGTAAGACTCTGTTTTTTTTAGTAATACAGTATTTGGCTTTGCTTCTCAGGAATCAGAAGGAATTCAATGTTCAGAATTTCTTGTATTGTCCTCTTCTCACTATTTACAGTGGTATGAATGTGTGATTACTTAGAAATCACTGGTTGTGCTCTAACTTCCTTCATACATTTATAAACTGTGTTGTCCTATATGTTTCTGATATATTCTCCATGTGTTGAATTCTAGATGCCCTGACTTCTATGTAAAGCTAACATTATTGTCATATTGAAGCATATTTGACTCCATAAGCCCAATGAATATTGTCTAAGTTGTGTTTCAACCATTTACACTTGTTCATTTGTTTCATAGAGTTAGCCATCTTATTCATTATCAAAATATTTAATCTTGCGAGAGAGCCCTCTGTGGTTGGGGAGGCTAAGCCTCAGCCAAAAGTAGGTTAGAAAGAGTTACACAAGGTATTCCTGGTCAGCAGCCTTTCAGGGGTTGATTTTGTGATAACAGTACTATTACCTCTCACTTAGAGGATCACTTTTTCTACCTATGTATTAGCATAACCTTGATACACCTACAACCAAACATTCACGAGACACACTTTCTTTCTTTTTCAAAGGCACATATGCACTTCTTTCTCTTGCTAATAGTTAAAGCTAAGGAAAACTTGTAAGAATATATGACAACCAGATAGATATTTTGTATGTGGATCCTATTCCAAATAGTGTGAGTTATATATGGAACTTCACACCATGGAGACCCACTTGGTTGACGGATTTCTAACACCATCAACAAAAGGAAATGAAATTAAATTAAGGGGTATCATAGGGAAAACTAGGAAGATAATTATCTCTAATGGCATGAAAAATATTTTGAGTAAGAAACAATGAGTATTTACAAAATTAAGATCATTAGATGTTCAAACATCTAAGTCATCCATTTCTCCATATCTCTAAAGAGTCCTTGGCAATCATTCCAAAGTATTTGAGACTCTTAAAGGTCCCCCACCTATTATTGATTATGATCATGCTATTTACTTGATTCTAGGAAGCGTTATTCAAATCATCAAACCTTATAGATATCCCTATGCCCATAAGAGTGAAATTGAACATATGGTTGTATAAATGTTAGAGGCATGTATAATTCAACCAATCTTGGTGCACAACAAGGATGGATCATGGTGTATGTGTCGAAATTATTAAGAGATAAAAATTAGCACTATTTAAGATAAACCCATTCCTATCAATGATGAATTTTTAGATGAATTACATGGATAAATTTACTTCACCAAGCTAGGCCATCATTTAGAATATCATCAAAATTGAATGAAGACAGAAGACATTATGGAAAAATAACATTCAGAACTCATGAAGGAAATTATGAATTTTTGGTCATGGCTTTTGGCATTACTAATGCACCTTCTACATTTCAAGGTTTGATGAATTCCACTTTCAAACACTTCCTTATAAAATGTGTGTTAGTATTTTTTGATGCTACACTAACCTACAACAACTCTTCGAAATATCATGCTCAACATGTTGAGAAGGTTCTCAAACTACCGAAGAAGAAAAAATTGTATGAAAAACCATATATATGTTTCTTTGAGGTACATGAGATGGAATATTTGGGTCATATTGTATCTCATGAGGTCGTTAAGGTAGACCCTAAAAAAATAAATCCATAAAGGAATGGAAAATACCTACAACCATGAGGCATCTTCAAGGATTTCTTAGAGGGTGTTATCACAAGTTTGTTAAGAATTATGGGAACATATCAACACCTCTAACAACATTACCAAATAAATATGCATTCTTTTAGACTCTAGAAGCATCTAAATCCTTTACACATTAAAGAGGCAATGTGTCGAGTTATGGTCTTCGCTACACCAGAATTCACAACAACCTTTATTATGGAATGTGAT
The DNA here is from genome assembly GCA_000404065.3 of Pinus taeda. Classification (NCBI taxonomy): domain Eukaryota; kingdom Viridiplantae; phylum Streptophyta; class Pinopsida; order Pinales; family Pinaceae; genus Pinus; species Pinus taeda. Next base: position 168,396 of record APFE030561299.1, on the reverse strand, counting down.
GCCTGAATAAATGGAATTAGTGTTTTTTTAATGAAAGAAGGAAGAACTATTTATTTTTAAATTTGTCCAATCGAGGCAAACAATTTACCCAAAACTATTTATGAGAAGGAAATGTTGGCAATACTAAGTTCCCTAAAGCAGTGACACCCCTACCTAATGGGAAGGCACTTCAAGGTAAAAAAGAATAATGATAGTCTTACAAATATCATCTTCAAAAAATCATCACAAATTGGTTACTAAGATGTTGGGTCATGACTTTTAAATCGTCTACAAAAAAATGGAAGAAAAATGTTGTTGCAGATGCACTCTCAAGAAGGGATGGGGATATGGAGGAAGTGCTTTGTGTCATTTCTATTATCCAACCTGATTGGATAACGGAAGAAAGGGAAGAATGGAAGAATGAAAAAGAGGCATGGACACTCATTGAAAATTTGTACCATTATCCCAATGGATCTGATACATTTATCTGGAAATATGATTGACTTTGGTACAAAGATTGCTTATATCTATGTAAGAAATCCCAATTCAAACAAAATTTTCTTTTGGAATTGCATGCCTCTCCTATTCGAGGGCACTTAGGATTTCTAAAAACTTACCCCATGGTCAAATATAATGTTCATAATATTGTGGTACAATCTTTGGTTTTCCAACAAGATAAAGTCGAGATAATTAAGACCCCAAGTGTTTTACAACCATTAGTCAAATTTCCAAGTCAGCATTAGGAGTTGGTATCAATGGATTTGATCACAAGTCTACCCAAGTCAGAAGTAAAGAGCGTCATCATGGTGGTAGTTGATATACTTGCCAAGTATGTGCACTTTTGTGCACTATCTCATCCTTTCAAATCCAATATAGTCACTATTGAATTAATGAAATAGTTCAAAATCTTCATGGAAACCCAAATATTATTGTAAGTGATAGAGATCACATTTCACTATAAAAAATTACACAAAATTATTTTATTGTATTGGTAATCAATTAGCTCAAATCTCATCTTGTCATCCTCAATCTGATGGGAAAAGTGATATAATAAATCTTTGGAAGGATGTCCTTGTTGCTTTGTATATGATAAATAAACACAATGGGTCAAGTGGTTACCTCTAGCAGAATGTTGGTATAACACTTTCTTCCATACCACAACAAAAATTACCCCATTTATGATGCTTTATGGATATCATCTTCCATCCATCACATCGTCTCTAAGAGACAATTCTAAGGTTCAAGCAGTGTAATATCACATTGAGCATCAATAATAAGTTCTCAAACTCTTAAAGGATAACCTGACTATTGCACATAATTGAATGAAATAACAAGAAAATCAGCATCACAGCAAAAGAAGTTTTTACATGGGTGATTGGGTATTTTTATGGCTACAAACATAAAAAAAAAATTCCCTCATGAAAGCTAATAAGGACAATAAATTATCACCCATGTATTATGACCCTTAGAAGGTGTTGCAAAATATTGGTGCTATGGCATACAAATTGGAGTCTCCTGCATCTTTGTGACTACACCCAAATTTCCATATTTCATGCTTAATAAGGTTTTTGGTGACAATATCCTAGTTAAAAATATATTGCTAAAACTTGACGAGGAAGTAAAAGTCATATTGGAGCCTGAAGAAACCATGGGAACATGAATCTTGCAACTACCGAATAAATCAATTTCAAATTATGTCATTAAGTGCAAGAACTTACCTACTAAATATTCCACATGGGAGGATGAAAATTTTATATAGAAGCACCCAAAACTACTCAAGTGTTGAGGACAATTTTTTTTAAGGAGAGGGGCATGTGATATCCCCATAACCCTAGTGTGGCACCTATATTGTTATTGTTGTGCCCTTACATTATTATTTTTATGTAGGCCCTAATTAAATATTTCCCTTTTAGACTCTTATATATACCAAGGAGGTCTTTTCATTTGAATAATCCAAGAATTGTTCATTTATGTTATGTAAAAGGAGGTTTCCCCCTCAAAGTGTCTTATTATCAAGGTGTTTATCTATATTTTATTATGTTTTTGTGATCTGGTTACATAACATCTATGACATATGCAAGTTACACACCATTGTTCCCACACAGAAGCACACATCTTGGGACTTCCAATAGTGCCTTGGAGGTCATGGACGTGGTCACAGTGAAACCCTTAGAAGGTGGTGATCAAGAGGTGTGGTTGTATCTATAGGCACAAAAATCAGAACCCTCTAATGTAGTGAATTAGGAAACAACAAAAGTAGAGCCTCCAATAAGTAGTGGGTGATAGGTATTGTTGTGCAATAGATCCATCAAATTTGTGATAAGGTGGTTCAAGTAAGCAATGCAATAGTTCTTTTGATAATTAAGTTCATGTGTAGAGTGAGCCTCTAATTCAACTATAAGTGAGTGAACCATAGTGCAGTGGTTGGAGTGACTCATGAATAGTCGAGTAACATTTGTATTGTCGAGTAAGTGAGCCCACCAAATGTGTGGGTGTAGATGAGAAGTGGAAAAATGGGGCTCATGGCATGTAGACTTAAGCCTCCCCTGACTATGGAGAGATCTAAGTGCATAGTCCAAGCTTTCGATATGTGAGTTGAAAATGATGGTGTTGAGATGATTAGATTCAACCTAAGGCTCAAAGATAAAGCACCAACCATGTTGATGGTCTGGAAATGAACTTGATACCTCTAGCATATTCTTAAAATTTTGGGAAGATTGTACCAATGTGCATGAATATGGAAATTGGAGCTTGTTTGAGGCATTGATCAACAAGAATGTCCATGATAAAAATTGGCAAGTTGAAGAGGTGATTTCTACTGACCTTGACAAAGAAAAGTCCAGTGGAGATAAAAAATGATTTTCCAAGCCCTAGAGCTTCATGTACAAGAACGGCGATGGAAATATTATGGAAAAATAAGGGTTCATTGTTGAAAAAGAGACAAGGCTCATCATTGAAAAAAATCAAATAAATAAATAAATAAAATTGAAAAACAAATATAAGAGAAGTCAAGGTAGAAGTCAAACCTCTATGGGGCTCTCATATTTACAAACAAAATTCCATATATTGTCTATATTGGAAAATTCTCAAAAAACATCCCATGAGACTTTTTGGTCGCCACGTTTCAAACAATCCACTGTGGTTCATCGTCAGTACAAGATGGAGAAACAAATACGACATACATTTAAATAGAGAGAGTGTAATTTAGAGACCATTAATTTCAATGGTTAGAATCCAATGGCCAAATTTTAATAGATAAATAAAATATTTTAAATATGGTAGTTAGAGTAATTTTTCTAATATTTTAACATGATATTAAGTCAAAAAAAAATAAAAGGAAATTTTCAAAAAACATCCCATGAGACTTTTTGGTTGCCAGGTTTCGGACAATCCATTGTGGTTCATCGTCAGGACAAGATGGAGAAACAAATCTGGCATACATTTAAATAAAGAGAGTGTAATATAGAGACCATTAATTTCAATGGTTAGGTTCCAATGGCTAGATTTTAAAAGATAAATAAAATATTTTAAATATGGTTGTTAGAGTAATTTTTATAATATTTTAACATGATATTAAGTCAACAAAAAATAAAAAGAATTTTTTGTCTATGGGTTAAACTTAAAAATTAATTAATAAAATCAAATTAATTAATTAATTAGAAATCATAATAAAACAAATTCAAATCAAATCAAATAAAAGTCAAAATGATTATGAAATCAAATAAAAGTAAAATTAAAATAATTTTTTATTTCAAAAAAAATGATTTAAAATAACAATAAGATATACTAATAATATAATTTATTTCATATAAAATGATTTCAAAAGTAAAATTGATTTTTAAATCAAATAAAAGTAAAAATATTTTTTAAATTAAATCAAATAAATAAAATAAAATAAAAATAATTTAAAAAACAAAATACAATGATTTTTAAAATCAAGTAAAATGAATTTTTTAAAACAAGTAAAATTGATTTTTAATATCAAACAAAAGTAAAGTATTTTCTTTTTAAATTAAATCGAGTAAAATGATTTTAAAATCACATAAACATATATTTTTTTAAATTAAATAAAATTAAAGGGAAAAAGAATACTAAGAAGATAAGTCCAGGACCTAACATCTGCTAATCTTCTAGCCATCGTCTCTATTAAGATTACTAGGCCTTCTTTTGATTTCTATGGCTTCCCTAAACTTGCGGTGATGGAAATGACTAATCCTAACAATAACCTGGGCCTCTTCAATGCACATGTGATGTTTAGTCTTTCCCACTTGTTCTGCGAGAGCTGACGATCATGTTCTCCCATGTTTTATGTTAGTTGCATGCTCATGAACCCTTTGATTGATGGAACGACTAGTCTCACCAATGTAGGGAGTCCCACAAGAACATGGGATGACATAAACACCTTTCATATCCTTCGAGTACACTGGATCTTTTACTGATCTCAGGGAAATCTCAATGGTGTTTAAGGGCCTAAGGTTTGAGGGGACCTTATGCTTCCTAAGGATCCTCACAATCTTGTCAGTTGTCCCTTGGATAAATGGGACATGAACACTATAAAATCGATCTTTTGATTCTTTTATAATCTATGGGCCATTGTTAGCTTTAAGGAAAGTTTTCAGACATTGATGCCTACTATACCCAATATTATTAAAAACATTAACGGGGGTGGTTTTTATCATATTTTAGGTGGATTTTGATTAGAAAATATTAACATTTGAGTAGCTAGGGTGTTGAGAACACCCAAATTTTGAGTAGGGAAATGATGTGATTTAACATGAAGATATTTCTTTGTTTGAGTTTTCTTAAGAAAGAATTGGTGAGAGAAAGAATCATAATCCTTCTTAGAAATAAGGACGTCGAGGAAACATGGAGTCCCATTGATTTCACATTCCATGGTGAACTTTATGGAGCTAGACTAATTGTTAAGATGTTGGAAAGAAAAGGTCCAACTTTTCCCAGCCATGGGACCAAATGACATGGGTGTCATCTACAAACCTTTTCCAAAGCTTTGGTTTGAATGGTGTTGAGGCCAAGGCCTTCGATTCAAAGTATTCCATGAACAGATTAGCCACAACAGAGGAAATGGGGGAACCCATGGAAACACCACAAGTTTTTTTATAGAATTCCCCATCGAAGCTAAAGAAAGTAGAGGTAAGACATATTTCAATTAATTCATCCATATCGAGATACATAAGGCGCTTGATGATTTCAATGGCCTCATTAATAGGGATGTTAGTTTAGACAGAGACTGCATCGAAACTCACAAGGATATCACCAAGATCAAGTTTAATACCCTTTAACTCATTGACAAACAATGACGAGTCCTTGACAAAGGATTCAGTAAGACCAACAAGGTGTTTTAGCTTCTGCGCTAAATACTTAGCTAGAAGATAGGTTTGCCCTCTTATAGTGTGGATAATGGGTCTCAAGGGAGCCCCTTCCTTATGGATCTTTTGAAATCCATAGATCCTACGGGTAAGAGGGATATTTTCAATAAAATACTCGTTGGACCCAAAGGATATGAAAGGTGTTCATGCCATCCCATGTTCTTTTGGGGCTCCCTACATTGGTGAGATTGGCTACTCAATAAATCAAAGGATTCATGAGTACGCAAATGACATCAAACATGGGAGAACTTGATCCTCAGCTCTCGCTAAACATGCGGGAAAGAATAAACATCACATTTGCATGGAAAAGGCTCAGGTCGTTGCTAGGATTAGTCATTTCCATCACCACAAGTTTAGGGAATCCATAGAAATCGAAAGAAGGCCTAGTAATCTTAATAGAGACGATGGATAAAACATTAGCAGTTGTTGAGTCGCAGCCTCGTCTTCTTAATATTCTTTTTTCCTTTACTTTTATTTGATTTCAAAAAGAAATTATGTGATTTTAAAATCATTTTATTTGACTTAATTTTAAAAATATTTTTTTATTGCTTTTGTTTGATATTAAAAATCATTTTTACATGTTTTTAAAAATTCATTTTACTTGATTCTAAAAATCATTGTATCTGTTTTTTAAAACCATTTTATTTTACTTTTAATTTTTTTACTTTTATCTCATTTAATTAAAAAACATTTTTACAATCAATTTTAACTTTTGAAAAAAATCATTTTTATATGAAAAAAAATTATATTATTATTATTATTAAATTAAATCATTTATTTGAAATAAAAAATACTGTTTACTTTACTTTTATTTGATTTCAATAATCATTTTGACTTATATTTGACTTTGTTATTATTATGATTTCTAATAATTTAATTTAATTTTAAGGTTTGCCCGAGAGAACAAAAAATTATTTTTATTTTTTGTTGACTTAATAGCATTATAAAATATTATAAAAATTACTCTAGAGTCATATTTAAAATATTTATATTTATCTATTAAAATTTTGTCCCTAGATTCTAAAGGTTGAAATTAATGGTCTCTACATTGTGCTCTCTCTATTTAAATGTATGCCATATCTATTTTGCCATCTTATCCTAATGGTGAACCGCACTGGATGGTTCGAAATGTGTTGACTAAAAAGTCTCATGTGATTTTTTCTGAAAAAATTCCAATATACACAATATGGATCATAGAAGCCTCAATTCAGAGATGCGATATATTATGAAGGAATTAATGAATAAGGAAAAATAGGGGTTGTGTATTTTGCAGGTATATGTGAAGAAATCAAAGAAAGTTATATTGGTAGCATGGATATCATGAACAAGAAAGTAAGATCAAATTTTTTAAAGCTAGATCGATGAAAGATAACATGAGAGAGGTGGTATTGGTGGCATGGATATGATGAACAAGAAAGTAAGATCAAATTTTTTAAAGCTAGATCGATGAAAGATAACATGAGAGAGGTGGTAGAAGATTTCAGATTTTGGAAGGAAGACACAAGAAGCTGCAGGCAGAATGGAGCTCGCACTGACAAAGCAGCAACCAACGATGAAGAAACCCTTCCCTGGGGCTTCCTTTGTCAAATCCAGAGGCCCCTGGCTCAAATTGCCACGAAAGGAGTTCAATGGCAGCAACATGGTAAAGATGAGGGAGCCGACATCCAAGATCAAACATGAAAAACGATTCCAAAACAGCCTCAGTGTCTGCTACGAGGCGATCACTATTGCAGGCTCCATGCAAGTGAAGGGAAGAAGATACGTAGGACGAGATCGAAGCTTTAATGTTGTTTGGGAAATAGATCTCGAGATTGCAGCACTAGGGTTTGAATCTGGAATAAATTCTAACCTTTTTGTAGCAGTGTTTTCTTTCCACAGGTCAGAAGGGGTGCAGATCCTCAAGATATGGCCGATCCATAGTTCTGCTCATAAGATCAAGGTAGCAATCGGTTGCCTTAGGATTTCGATGACCAGGAGGAAGTGCCCAATCATCGGGGAGGCGGGAAACTTCTCAAGTCCTTCACCTTGGTGGAAGGAAATTTGGCAACGTGACCAGATCTGGCTCCACAAACCTGATGCAGATTTGATCAAGTCGGATCTGGCAAGCAGGGCAGACTTGAAATTAATTGAACAAAATATGTTAAGGGTCGACGGGACTGTCATAGCTGACCTAGAGAGGTCGGATAGGTTTTTTTCAGATGCACGGGAGTGGCATGGGCTAAAGGAGCCCGCGAAGAGAATCAAGCATGTATCCAGGGAGCAGAGGACGTTCAGTGCAAAGATCACTCCTGATCTGTGTAAGGCAAGGCAGGCAGGAGAAATCGAAGCCTTTTTAGTGGAAAGAATAGATTTCTAGTCACGTGAGCTCTCAAAGATGACTGAGCTTGTTATTTGGAAGCAGAAGACTCCGAATGAAAAGATCCTTCCCGATCTCTTTAAGGCCAGCGAGACAAATATAATCAATTTAACAAAGACTGAACCAAGGCCTCAGATTGCCAATACTGATGGTATAAGATTTAATCGATTTCAAATATTTGTTAAAGCCCCAACTGGAAAAACAAAAGTTGTCTGGGCTCAGGCTACAGACAGTGTTACAAATCTGAAGCAAAACATTGCCATCCATATTGGATACCTGGTTAACCAACAAAATTTAATATATGGGGGCAGATCGCTACAAGATTCCAGATCTATTAAAGATTACAACATCAAGCCCAGATCTACAATCATACTTAATATGAGACTTTGAGGAGGGGCAGCAACTAGTAAACAAGCAGAAGGAGAAACCAGTAAACAAGCAGAAGGAGGCAGCAAGTCCAAACCAAATCTCAAACGAGATTCACATCAGTAGCATAGAAGTGAGGGAATATCTTACAAGCATGTTCTACAAGGGGGAAAATCTTCTACAGCAGCTCCAAAGCAAGCCGGATCAGAACCTAGCCCATACATAGTGGAGCAACTATAGCATACACCAGAACTAACGATAGATATATCAAAAGCAGAGGAGGTATGTAATAGCTATGAAAAACAAGCCATTATTTTTCGTTTTAACGGATTTTGGCCCAAACCTTTTGACTTGTTCCATTGTATTTTCACACACTGGGCTCTAGACTGTGAGATCCATCTTTGCTCCAAAGGGTTTTTTATAGTAAAGTTCCAAACAACAGAGGTTAGAGATTTTGTGATTCAGTAGGGACCTTGGTTCTAGGGATCTTCAGGCCTCTTTATCACTCCTTGGTTCCCAGAGTTTGATGCAAACACTTTCATTGTTTCCAAGATGCTTGTATGGGTACGCCTTCATAATCTTCCTCTACATTTCTGGGACCAAAGTATCCTAGAATGCTTAGGCAAAACCATTGGGAGATATATTAAAATGGATACACAAAGACTAGAGGAAAGAATTTTTACCTTCGCATGTATCTGTGTGGAAGTCGACCTTAGCAAAGGTCTACCGGACTGCATTAAATGGAAGCACAAAGATTGTAGCTAGACACAGTCATTAGACTATGAAAATACAACGTTCAGATGTAGAATATGTCGGCAAACTGGACATCTTCAAAATGCATGCCCAGAATACAAAAAGGACAGTCGTAGGAAGAAGAGATCTGGAAAACAGCGGAAGGGATGGAAGTTCGATCCACCAGAATCAGAAGAGGAGGAAGATTCTGAGGAGGAAGAACCCCTCCCAAATGAGAATAACTGAACAGAATCACAGAAGACACCCCCTCAAGAGCCTATAGAAATGCAATTGGAAAAGAAGCCAAATTCAATGGAAATTAGTGGAACCAAAAGGCAACATTCACCAGATACCTCTGACTCAGACAAGGAAAACCCCCAATCAGGCGATGGGAATCCACTTTAGCTCGTCCCCATGGTTCCTTCCCAAGGAGAGGGGCGCAAGGTTGAAAAGAAAAAGGGGCAGAAAACTTGAAAGCCCCCCCCCCCCCCAACAATATCATCTCAGTTGCCCCTGTAGTGGAACACCCTCTCTGGGGTTTTATTTTTTAGTCTCTTGTTCACCATCTCGACAGGCACAAGCTGGGAAATCATAGATGCTATGTTTATCTACAATTCCTCATATATGAGGAGGCATGTGCATATGTTCAGTTGGTAGTTTTTCTCTTTAATGTTTTGGGGCAGGAATGAGTTTACTCATCCTGCGAGCTCTATGATTTGCAAATCATACAACAAATGAATGCTTCGGCATATACTATGTAACTTTTTATCTTGGTAATAAAAAGTTTGATTTTTTCTTTTGGAAAAAAACATGAGAGAGGTGGCATGGATGGGGAAAAAGGAGATGTATTCAATTTTTTAAAGTTTAGTGAAGGAGTCACCATGTGATGAGAGCCACAATGGTATGATAACACTAGTGATGTGTGAACACCCTAAGGGTTTTTGGTCCAAGTTAATAAATCTTTCCATGGGCAGGTGTATTCCCTAAGGAAGTTGTAAGACCTATTGTTCATGCATACATGTTGCAAAAGAATGCATGATGACTCAAGTTGTGGAATGAACCACTTGGATAGGTAGAAGGGTGGTGGTTGTACTAATTTATTAGCTTCTCGGTTGTTCTAAGACCTTAATACTTTGATTAGGCATAGATGTAGTGAAATGGCACATGGAGTTATCAAGTTTTGGAATGGACCATGTAGCTTGAGTTGGGGATTTGAGAATTTGAGATCATTAATGAACCATTTATGTAAAAACCACAACCATGTTTAAGGAAGGGATTGTTAGGGTGATTCGTGTAAACTTGACTTGGTAAAATTACTAGTAGTTTTTGAGCTCTAGGTTTATGATAGCCCATGGTATTGACCCATAATATTTGGGTGGAATATAGCCTATTTAAAGACGGATAAACTCCAGTTAAATTTTTCCACGTGGTCATTAAGATCTCAAGAAATGGCGTCTTTAAATGCCACTACCTCTCTCAATTCGTGATTCTAAAATCAAGAAGATCAATCATCAATAGAGGGATCTCTACAAAAACTAAACTAGAAGGATAACTCCTTCTCCTTTTTTGTTGGTAGGTAAAAGTAATTACAAATTTCCTAGCCTTGCATTATATCTTCGTCAACATTATTAATGCAAACATCAAGATCATGTAGTCAATAAATCTTAATAACCATGCATCACTTCACAATTCAATGCAACAAAGAGTTAGATGGTTGCAACTAAATTATACATAAATGAATGGAACCAAAGATGAAAAATATGTATAAGTGAAAGGAACTTTGATAGTAGTAACACAAACTTAAATCCATGATAGATTTTATATTTATTTCCTTTATGTTCTTTCATTGTCTTTGTAATCAAAATATTATTAAGCAATATGTTTTACAATGTAAACAATTTTTTCACAAATTTCATGACATATATTAATATCAAATTCAAATTCATTTCAATTTTTAAACTTATCTGTGTGTATGTGTATGTGTGTATAATATACATGAATTAAAAGTTAATATAACAATAGAGTGTAGTCTAAACAAGTCACAATTTCATTGGGAAAATAATAGAAATTCCAACAATTTTTTTGAAAATATGTGTTACAGTTGTCAAGATTCAGGATTTTGGGTGCCCTAGAGGTTCCTAATGGCGTTAAATCTATTTTTTGCATAAAAAAATTATTTAAACACTCTTGCAGTAATATTTTCGAAAAAAAAATCCAGTGGATTCCGAGGAGAAATTCATCACCCAGACAAAATTATGACATCTTTAAACAATATCTAACAATAATAACTGTTTCCTTATTCATAACTAAATTTAATAATATAATATCATAACCATAATATAAATCATCCTCAATTCAGAAAACATTTATAATATAATTATAATATAATATATATCGAATTGACTAACATTAATCAAAACCGCCCATAATATTGAATATTATATTTATTTACATTTTAAAAAAATCATCAAAGTGCCGCCTATAGTTTCAATTAACCTGCCAAATAAAAGGATCAAAATAATTTTGAATATATTTATTTAAGAAGTCTTTCCTATGAACCTTCAGACACACTATGTAAACATTTGATCATGTTATGAGTAATATCAACACTTCTTACTCATCAAGGTCCCCGATTTGCAATCAATATAACTAATTATATTGTGAATGTATGGCAATTGAAAGTTAACATGCCATCATCAAAACTACTAAGTGAATAATTAAATCCCAACAATTCCATTCATCGTGTCAAAACGGTTTTGTGCCAGTAATATTAAAATGGTCTTTGACATTAATTATATTTGAATTTATTGGATATAAATTTTATTTTTATATATTAATTGAGTTTAATCTTAAATAGTGTTATTTATTTTATTAAATGTATTTTATATTAAGAATTATTTATATATAATTTAAATTATATTATAATATATTAAATTATAATATTAATATATATTATATATATATATAATATGGTTTTTTTATGAATATAATTTTTAAGTGAGATTGTGATTTTTGTTATTTAAAATGTATTTTTGAATATATAAATGGATTTTTAGAAATTTTGAGACATTGTGAACGTTGCAAATTAAACAACTTAATGTTGCAACTTAAATGACTTAAACTTATCACTCTTAAAAATATTTATGGAATTTCGACAAAATTAACTTGGAAAAGAAAATTATATCCAATAATTAAATTTCACTATTTAAATATAATTTAATCAAGTTTATTATTATTTATAAGAATTCTCATTATTCAATTAATAAACCATCAAAATTGAAATAAAATATTATTTACCATCTAAATGTTTCATTATGTATTTATATAGGTTGACTGAGCCTAATAGTTAAGAGCATGTGTGAGTATGTATGCTTTCATAGACTTGGCAGAAATCCCTCCGCTGAGCTAAGTCCCTTGTCCCAGAAACAAGGGGGTTTTATACACCAATTTGGTGTCTAGCTTGGCAATGACATTAAAATTGGAAAATAATAATAATAATAATAATCCAACACATTAATTCTAGTTTGTAGTCCTAAAAATAATTTAACAAGCTTTTTTATTTTTATTTTAACCTTATTAAAATATAAAACAAATTTATAAATATTCTTATTGTTTTAAGTAATTCAATATTCTTAATGTTTTAAGTAATTTAATAGATTTATGTGTTATTACACAACATAAAATGTGTAAGAAAATAAATATCAAATTAACTTGAAAATAGAAAGATAAATAATGAAAGATGATTTTTTTTTCAAAAGAAGTCACCTACTTAACAATAAAACAAATATATAAAATTAGATAATTCAAAAACTAAATTTGCTCACATATATATATGATTGATTCACAATATATCTTAATTTTGATTAAAATTCCATAAACAAAATATTATAAACCATATAAAATCACTCTTAAATTTGTAAAATTCATTATACTTTTGTACACGTACTTGTTAATTAGAAGAAAACTCTTCTTTACATCTATGTGGAAAGGTAGTTTATCGACCATTCAACACTAGAAAATAATAAGAAAACCGAGGCATTTGTTGAATTCATTATAATTTTTGTACGCATATTTTCTAATTAGAAGAAGTCTCTTTTTTACATCTATGTGGATAAGTAGTTTATCCACCATTCAAAACTAAACAATAATAAGAAAACACATCTATGTGGATGAGTAGTTTATCCACCATTCAAAACTAAACAATAATAAGAAAACATATGCATATGGAGTTTTTGTAACTTATGTTGGGAATTGGTAAACCCCATAAAAAGGCTTTTGTTTGTTGTTGGAGGGCACATTCATCACCCACCGCCTTGCTTTGTCCCAAACAATAAACATAGCAATAAATCCACCAAATCCAATTCCCATTCCTAGTTCCAATGCTATCAATGACACCTTTTCATTGACATAGCTTAGCCATCCTTTTTTATCATTACTCCTGTCTCTGGTGGATGTTTTCTTCAACTTATCCTTTTTCTCGCATGTTGGTAGAGGAAATCCACATAAGCACTCATTCCTTTCAAAACATGTTACATTGAAAGTGGAAAATTGTGTACTCTTTGGGATTAGCCCACAAAGATTGTTAGATGAAACATCAAAAGAAGCTAACATTGATAATTTAGAGAGGACTTCGGGAATCAATCCACTCAAATGATTTTTTGACAAGTCCAACTGCTCTAAAGAACGTATCCCACCAAGACATGTAGGGATATGTCCTTCTAATTGGTTTTTAGATAAATTCAATAGTCGTAAGCTATTCATGCTTCCTATGCTTGCAGGGATTTCTCCTGTAAGATTATTACAAGACAAATCCAATATAATATTTTTTGGCAATAGATATGACAAAGTATAGTCATTTCCTTTCATGCCAATTATAAATTCCTCATATATTTCAATATTATTTGACACATTTGCAAACCCAGAGAGTCTCTCAAGATGAGTTGGTATCCTTCCACTGAATTTGTTGTTGGATAAATCCAACACATGCAACCTTGTAAGATTTGTGATTTGTTGAGGAATACAACCATGCAGATTATTATAAGCAAGGATTAAAGCCTCCAAATCCTGAAAAGATGTGAAGTATTCAGGAAGTTCACCTGTCAATCCATTTTTCCTTAAATCCAGTAGCTGAAGTTTAGTGCAGTTGACCAGAGATGCAAGCAATGCGCCAAAAAAATTATTAGAATGACCAGAGAAAATTGTCATAGACGTGCAATCTCCAATGCTTTTAGGAATGGGCCCTTCCAAGTTATTTTTTGATAGATCCAATGTGTCTAATGAAATCAAACCATTGATACTTTTAGGAATACATCCTGATAAACTATTATCATATAAGGATAGAGAATAGAGAGAGTTTAGTTGACCTATGCTATAGGGGATATGCCTAGTTAATTTGTTTGAATGCAAATCTAAATCACAAAGGGAATGGAGCTTCCCTATGCCTCTTGGAATTGTGCTGGTCAAATTGTTCTTTGAAAGGTCAAGATATTGAAGGTTCTTTAAATTGGTAATGGATTTGGGTAGACTTCCGGTGAGTGTATTGCTTCCAAGGTCTAGATAAGTTAAATGACGCAAATTGGCAACGACTATCGGAATCCTGCCAGTCAAAAAGTTTGAAGAAATAGAGAGGTCTATTAATTGAGAGAAATTAAGAATGGCTTTGGGTATATTGCTAATGAGTTTATCTCGAGAAAGATCTAAGAATTTCAAATTGGTTAGATTGGCCATATGTGCAGGGATGTTAGTTAGACTATTTCCAAAAAGATCTAAGTACGTCAATTTGGTCAACTTGGCAATGTCTTCAGGGATTCTAGTGACTCCAATTTCATAAAGTCCTAAGTCGGTCAAATTGGTCAAATTTGAAATGGCTTTAAGTATGCTCGTTGTGAGGTTAGGACGACCGAGAGACAGATAGGAGAGAGGAAGCCTAAATATCTCAAAAAGAATAGAATCAGAAATATTCAAGCCAGAGATGGATAGTTGTGTAAGTTGTGTCAAATTACCTAACTTACATGGTATATTGCCTGAGAAATCGTTCACTTCCAAAAACAAGACTCCAGTTTCTGCAACAAACCCAACTCGGCTGGAACGGAACCATTGAGCCCATTTCCGCTGAGGTCAATTACTCGCAACTCTTTAAGCTGGCCCAACACAACTGGAATAGAACCCCCAATGCCAGACCTAGAGAGGTCAAGTATTCTCAATGTTGTAAGCTGGCCCAATTCCACTGCGATAAACCCGTTCATTAAATTCTCGCTGAGGTCAATTATTCGCAATGACTTAGGGTGGCCAAACTGGGGTGGAATTCTTCCACTTAAACTCTGACGAGAAATATTGAAACTGCGCAATAAAGACAGATTTCCAAGCGAGGGAGAAAGGGTACCTTCCAACAATTGGGTACCTTTCCATGCCGACCAAGAGAGGTTAATGCTGACAACTCTTTTGGTGTGCTTCCTGCAGCGAACATCATACCATGACGAGCACATGTTATCGGAATTATCTGCCGTCCAGGTAGAGAGCAAGCCAGATGGATCTGCCGTGATGGACTTTTTGAACGAAAAGAGAGTGTGGAGGTCCATTTCATCGTGGGCGTCCATTGATGACAATGCAGATTCAGTTTCTTGAACCATGAGTTCAGAATCAGAATGACGTTGAAGCCAAGTAGATTGGAATTCACCGGGCATTTGTTCATATAACCCATTTCTCCGATGATGAGAATGGGAATACAGCTTCCACTTTGGGTGATTGGTAGACCACGCTGCAGGCAGAAAGGCAGCGATGCAGAGAAGCAAAAAATTTAGAACCTCCATTTCTTCCTTTCCCACTACAAATCCTTTCAGAGCTTGCGAGTACTTGTGTGCTACTGTCTATCTACACACATACATATATATAACTACGGCGGTCCTAATAAACAAGTCCTGCCTGGAGATGCTTAGCGATATTTTTTTGGAGAAATGAACGTGTGGGGCACGCCAATGAAAGGAATGGTTAGGGAGATTGTGGAAAACTTTATCAAAAGGGAATCGTGTGGTATCAATACAACGTTATCCCTAAAGGGTGCGTGTTGGCGATCTTAGAAAATGTTTTATCGGTGCGAATCCATCTGAATTTGAAAAGAAAATGGAATCTCGTATGGACGGATTCTAATATGGCGGATGGGTCACAGGGTTTGGAAAAGTAAAGGAAATAGAATTATAGTTATAAGAAAAGTAAACGAAATATGGTATTGCCGAATTTACCTCCTATAATTCCTCTCCCTTGTCCCATTCGAGTTTTTACCAAGGTCTTTGCCACAGTTCCTTGCTTTTATCCTTTATTCCTACATTTTCCTTTCTTTTATCCTTTATTCCTACATTACATGCACATTAGACCACAAATAAAAATATTCAACTCTAACTCATCTCATAAACAAAATATAATCAAAAGTATGCAATAAGTTGTAAGGATAGTTGGTTTGACTAAGCTAGGAGGTGAACTAAGGATAATTAAGGCCCATATAATTACCCAATGACGAGGCTCATCATCACAAATGCTGCTCAAAATCCTTGATACCCAGCTTCGTGTGAAGGGTGTGGAAAAAATTTGTAAACTCTGACACATCTTGGCCCCTTCCCCGTTGTAGTGTGGTCCACTTTGTATTTATCTTCCCAGCTCCTGACACAGTAATATTGTTCCTTGATGGCATATCGAAAATAATTTCAAGTGGGTGCGGCTAAAAACAGTCAGGATTCCCTATCCTCCTTTTGTTCATAGTAGGTTTCCCACCATTCCTTCACATGTGGGGCAACTTTGAGAAGTGTAAAAGTATTTATTTCCCAATTGGAAAATTAATGAATTGAAAAATACCCTTTGAACATATTTGACCATTTATCTACGATTTCTACATCTATATGGCCCTCAAATATGGGAATATCAAAGTTAACTTGTACCTTAAAAGGAGTGGCACCTGCAGAGTGGCTACTGGATGAAGATGCGTCAACTGTGGGTATTCGTTGAAGGACTTGGAGAAAGTTATCCATCATTTTTTCCCTCTATCGCTAGAGGGCTTCCTCGAGCAGTATTTTAAACGGATCTCCTACCCCATCATCTTTCTTTTCTTCTACCATGGGAGGTCGTCAGGTTTTACATGGTTGGTCTTGAAAAGGTTCAACCACATCGAGCCCTAATTCCTTATACCCTGACCTCAATGGGGACATGCAAATAAAAATAAAGAAAGAGCAGACCCCTCTGACCCCTCTGATACCACTAATCTAGACTTATGCAAGAATGCAACAAAATAAAGAAATACCCATATATGCAGAGATGCAGCAGAAATAAAAATTCATTTCATTAATATCAAAGAACTTAAATATGCTTACATATGGAAATAAAATCAACTAGTGCACGTGATGGTCGCTTATCTCTAAGAAGATATTTGGTGGCTACATGTGTTTGAACTATGTTACAATGAGGCTCAAAGGCCTATTTATTATTGAGAAAGAATGAAAAACCCTAAACATCCAAAAACGTAACCCTAGCAGGTGAAGCACCAAAACTGTGGGCCCCATTTGGGTAAATTTGCACATCAAATTCCTGGGGTCATAACTTTGGCATGCGATCTCAGTTTGGCTATCATAATACCTTTTTTCGAACATATAGAAGAGAAGGAAAAAAGAAATCTAGCAAGCCAGTTTGGGACCTTTATAGTCCCTCTGTTTTCCCTAAAAAGATCGGTTAGTGCTTCAATATGGCTCCGAAAATTCAGGACCCGAAGAAACTACCAAAAATAGTAAACTCTGCTACAGTTAAGGAAACTCAAAAATTGAAAGAGACAGTGTTGGGGTTCCAAGTGGAATAGGTGGGCGGCCACCAATATACACCTGGATCATAATGTCACATCTCGTTTCTCAAACCCTTTTATCTGATGAATATTCATGTTTAATTCAGTTTGTGCCTTTTCTAGCCTCTTCTTCAAACTTACCACCTCTTCTTCCAATATTTCACACTCTTGGATTTTATATTTTATTTTTTGCATCAAAATGTATTCTACCGTCATTCCTTCTTCAAGTTCAACTTTCAACTTCATAATGTCTTTTGAAGTTGATTCTTCTTTTACATATTTCAATATGATCTCTTTTTTCTTCCTATTCTTTAGTTTAAGCCTTTCTATTTCATCTAGGGCATTGATCAAGTCCCCCTCAATATCTGTCTCACCTTCCTCTTCTTCTTCATATTCTTGACAATATTTGTCAAGTTCTTCCAAGGCCATCAACATGATTTCACTGGTTCCATCTTCACTAGAGGATTTATTGGAACTTCTAGATACATTGCTATCTTCTTGAGCATAGAAGCTTTTTTTGATAAACTTGTTCTCTTTCTGCAATTTATTAGATTTGTTCTTTTCTTTCCCTTTAGGTTGATTTTATTCTTTCATATAAGGACATTTTGAGGCATAATGCCCCACTCTTCCACAATTAAAACACTTAAATGGAAGTTTTCGTTTGTACTTACCTATACATTTTTTCAACCTTCTAACAAATTTTTCTTCTTCATCATCAGAATCTGAGAATAAATGTTCATTATCTTCTATGAACTTGTCTACCTTTAAAGATGCCTCTCTAGTGACTAGCTTCTCTTTTGGAATTCTCATCTCATATGTTGTCAAAGAACCAAGGAGTTGATCGCTATTTAAAGTCTTAAAGTTTGTTGTCTCTTATATAGCTGAAACCTTAGGATTGAATTTAGAAGGTAATGACCTCAATATTTTCTAAACTATTACAATTTCTTTGAGTATTTCTCCTAGAACCATCATGACATTTATTGCTTAATCAACTTTTAAAAAGAATTTAGCTATATATTCATCTTCCTTCATTTTTAAGGTCTCAAATTGTGTTCTATATACTCGTAATTTGGCGATCTTCACCTTTTTATCTCCTTCATGAATATTTTCTAATTCAACCGAAATATCTTTGGTTGTCTAACAATGCATTACTTTAATAAATTCAAATTCACATAGACCACTCAGAAGTGCATTCATAGTTTTTTCATTAACTAAAAATCCAATTTTGCATCTTTATCACGAGTCATTTCCTTTGGTTCTTCATATCCTACCATCATAGTAGCCCAAACTTCTACTCCAAGAGACATTAAATTTGTATTCATTCTCACTTTCAAGAAGGCATTGTTTGTACTAGTTATTAGAGCTTTATTTGTTGAGCATCCTTCTTGAATAGCTAGTTTACTAACTTAGGACCTCCTTCGAGGTTGTTATACTGCTACTGAAGGAACTTGGCTCTGATACCAATTGATATTTATGTTTGAAAATTACTGAGAGGAGGCGAGGGGGTGAATCAATAATTTAAAATTTTAATTTTTACTCGACTTAATTTTCTTCTTATGAGTTTATGTATATTCTCTATTATTATTGGAATCCTTTTGCAGCTGTCAGAGAGAGAAATTTTCATATATACTTATCTAGAATTCAAGAACATTCACACAAAATTCAAGAATCAACAGATGATGACCTCAGATATAAGTAGAAGCCCCAAAGGGATAAAACTGTGAATTTTAGTTTGAAAGTGATGTGAAGGCAAGCTACTACTCCTTATTACTTCATATTTTTGTAGGCTCAAACATACAAGAGGCTCCTACCTCAAAGGAAGCTCCAAATCCCATAAATTTTATGTTGGCTACAATGCAGGAAGTTCCTACCTCAATAGGCTACAACTTGTTTTTTATCAAGCTACAACATAAAAAGGGACAACAATCTCCCAATCACAATATCAAGTCAAAAGTGTTGGTTACCTGATATGCAATTTTTCTACTAAGTCTACTAGAAATCTTCACTGCTTCTCCTTTTCAATTTTGTGCCTCTTCTATTTCTCCTCATAACCTTTCTGATATAGACTACTTCACTGCAAAAAGTTTTCTTTCCATTTAACAATGTATATTTTATAACAAAGCCTTATTGGTTGTTTGTATTCTTTGCAGGAATATGAAATGAGGTATTGTTTGTTGGTATTCTAAAATTATTCACAGGCTTGTCTCTTCACTTTTAGTTCTGAAAAAAAAAAAATAAAAAAAAATCATAACATAAAATAGAGTTGATAAAATAGCTCAACTAGTAATGGTTATAAGACACAAATCAGATTTGTATTATCTTATATCATGCATTTTTCTATTCAAAGAAAGAATATATTTTTTAGCTTGTGTCTCAATATTTTATGTTAAATTTGACAATGTTCAACCTTCTCATTGATTATCATATCCTTTGCACTTCACATCAATTTTAACCTTTGCAATGACATCAACAACATTCATCGACATTAATCATCATCCTAATGACAACAAGTTTCCTTATCATGACCATTTGACATCAATGCCAACATTACCAACAGTTGTATGTGACTATGAATGCCCAAGTACATCGACCAATCTTTTAGTTCCTCTAGAATATTTTGATTTGAAATATTTGGATCTAGAATCTCATTCAGTCGAAGAATATGCTCTTATGGAAATTTACTCTTCATCTCACTATCCCTTTTGTTCTAAAATTTACGATGCATCAAATTGCAATCAAGATACTCCTTTCTCTTCAAGGTCTTCACCTGATGAGTTAACTTCTCAATTGAAACAAGGTAGTGAGGTTATCCATGATTTAAAATAAAACAATCAAATCATTGAGTATTCTTTCCATCCCCCATCATCTCTTGTTTCTCATGAAGACAATTCTTCAAATCAGCTTTCTCATGAAATTTCCCTCATTCATACATCTTTGGATTTGCTATCAAAATAATCTTTCTTCTTGAGTAATCTAGTTGTTGAAGTTGTCAGTGAAAGAGATAATTTGATCTAGTTAGTAGTGATCTTATTGAAATCAGAGGTAGTAGCAATTCTTATGGAATGCATGATATAGTTCAATCTTCAAAATGAATTTTTACAATAGAGTACTGGGACTTGTCAAGAAGTCTAGGAACTTCAACTTCCGTTGATGGTTGTGTCAGGTTCTTGCAACTCTAGTGAGTTCCCTGAACTAAATCAGATTTTGATTTTCTCGCAAAATTCTTTCCTTTTCATGGTTTCACTAGCTGTAAATTCCTTCTTGAAAGATGTTTTGTATTTTGACTATAACTCTCACAACTTTCAAGATTCAATGTATCATCAGGTTAAGGATTCTATTTCAATTAATTCATCTTCATGCAAATCTCTTGTATCAAAATCTAATTTGGAATGTGCATCTCCCATCAAATTATTGAATTGTGAATTTGATCATTTCAAAGATCATCTTTAGCCAAATGAATCATGTCTATCAAATGCTTTTCATAATAGTCAGCTCCTAGTTTTTCTTGTGAATGTTATATCGCAAATCTTGTTCTTCATCACACCTGAGATCCTTTTGACTGCTAATGAATGCATGCGTTATTGTGTGAATCAAATTCTTCTTTGTTCATTGTACCTTGATTGGTATCTTGTGTCTATTGTACTATCATTCTTGTTCACTTCTTTCGACGACTATGATGCAAATGTAACATGTGACCAGTTACAAGGAAATCATTTGTTACTTTTATCATGCAATGAAGATGATTCTTTTGTTCAAGGCATTTGTAAATTTGTTCAAACTGATCTATCTTTGTTATGCTCTAACCTAGAATCCCATGCCACAAATAGTCCATTTGATCATAAAATTAATTTTCATTTGTTTTATCATTTTCCCACCAGTATATCTGAAGAAAATTGTTTCACATCAATTAATATTTATGGTTTATCTCACTATTCAAATACTTGTCAAGCAGTTCAGGCACTTCAACCTTCGCTAATGGTTATGCTAGGCCCTCATTGTCTTGATGAGCCTTTTGAGCATGATCAGATTAATTTTCCCTTAGAATATTCTAATCCTGGTCTCATGCTTCTAATTGAAAATTCATCTTTTCAAAGATTTTAGGGTTTTCAAGAGGATTGTTTCTAATTTCATAATATAATCGCTAAATGGTTAGAGTAATATTACTTGGAAAGCTCCATCACAAATAAAGAGTTTTGATCTGTCCTCATGCTTGCTAAGGAGTACAGTGTAGATGAAGACACATTCACAAGAAGCTTCTAAGGTTTGTTTAGTGATGGTTTTTATCGAAAAGGTAACAATGCAAACTAGTTAGAATTAGTGGCTATGGAATATCGTTCTGATGACAGGCAAACCCTTCTAGTTGTTGTGCAAGTTATTAAAGATCTTATCTTTTCTGTTGCACATCACTTTATATCATTTTTAATTGTTCATATCTTTACCTACGCATGTTAGGAGAAAATATGGTGGCTTCATTGGAAATTTCATTATACTTAACCCTGACCTTCTAGCTAGTTGATATGAGTAGGTCTAGTTGCATTCTAGTTTCCCTTTCTTGCACCCATCCTACACTTACTCTCTGCTAGTCTTTCTTGTTTTCTTATTTTTGTTTCGCATTCTATTTTTGGTTTAGCCTCTACTTGCTTTGTCATATTGATTTTGTTTCCGTGTTTCATCATGTATTTTCCTTTAGTTTTTGCATGAAAGAACCTTCGTTGGCTCAAAAGACAATGTGGAAAAACTTGAAAAGGGAAATTGTCATGATGAATGCTGCTTGGATTATATGTTATCCTCTTCTCTGTCTTGGGTTTACATACCTTTAGAGTTAATGATGTCTAGAAAGAAAATACGGTTCATTCTAGGAATAAATCCTTTGGTTGAACCACGAAGCCCGTATCTTCAAATGGACTCTCATTCTTGATTCTGCCTTGTATTGAATGGTGTTTTGACTTGTCGAGTCGACTGAGCAAAGAAGGGAAAGGAGAAAAAAATTGAAACGAGGATATCTCTTTTAAATCCATTAAAAAAGTAGCTATCTCTCCTATTCTCAATAAGTTGGAATCCCTCTTCCTGCTCAATAAATAAATAAGTGCCTAAGCACAATTATGTAAATAAAATAAATAAAGGGTGAAAGAAGAGAAAGGATTCCTGTGCAAAGAGGTGAAGCAAGAAACTTTGTTGGGTGTACTATCCAGAACTGCTAGTAGCAAAGTGATTCTTGTGTTCGCTTGGGTTGACGTCCTTGGGGCACTATTCCGACTCACTGGAAATGGAGCAACAACAGTGAATGTGCTTAAAAGTTTGATATACTTACTATCCTTCTCCCATAACAAAGTAGTTGAGTCTTGACTAGTCTTATATTGATGTGTTTTAAGTTGATCAAAGAATAGAAGGGAATATATACTTAACAAGGACAAGTGGAAAATTCAAGGTAATTCGTAGGGTGAACCAATACTTCCTGATAGATTAAGACCTTTCATTTAAGAATAAAACCCAAATAGAGAAGTCAGAGTTCTATCAATGTGTTGTGAAGTGTTATCGATGTGACAAACACCCTCCAAAAATTTTCCTACACTTGAATTTTGGAGCATACTGTGGATCTTATGATTATTTGTTCTATAGTCACTTCTTTGTTAGTTGATGCTTTACTAAGTCTTTCAACTCCATTCTTGAATTGTAAGTGTCGAAGTCACCTTCTCACACATGCTCAGTCTACAATGAGTTCATGAACACATTCTTTTATGCAAGATTTAACATTCCTAGCACAATCCATTAATATATTGCATGTGAAATGTTCAATCCATGTCAATAATCAGTGCACAATGACATTGATAGCCTCTCACTTCTAGCTATGTTTGTACTCCTATTTCGATGAGTTTTGCAAATTGATGCTTTTGCGCACCTTTTCTTTCGTTAGTGTCATTTTCGTTCTTTCGACTGTTCCTTTTTCTTTATTTCACTTTAATTAGTGTCATTTTCATGTTATGTTTTCTATGGCATGTGTCGCTTTCTCCGTCATTCGCATATCGCAAGTTTCATTTGTACGCTAGAAAATGTCATCTTTTCACAATGAGAAGTTTTGTTTATCATGTAAAAGCAATGGGTAATCTTTGTGATTATGAGTTTTGCTTATCATGAAAGTATGTATCACACTCATTTCCAAAGTTTCAAGCATTGTCACACAAGTGTCGTCACTGCCATAACAAAGTGTACACTTTGTGTCGTACTTGGTGTAGGTCATCGCAAAGTTGACGCATTGAGGAAAACTGTGATTTTCATGTGTTCTGAGTGTTCCTTGTCATGTCATCAATTAATCTAAGTGTGTGATCATGTTGAATTCTTGCTTTTATTTAACTTTTCTTCACTAATCCAACACTTAGCATAACTGGGAAAACTCTCTGACATGACTAGTTAGCCTCATTAATCCCTCTTAAACTGTGCACTGTGTAGTTTCAACCCTCAACCATAATCCTTGTCTCTTGGCACTAGGTAATGTGTAGTTTCTGCCTTCCAGAACTGCACACTGCGTAATCTTAGTGTTCAAGCCCATCCCCTTACCTCCAGAACTACAAAATCCTTGTCTCTGGCCTAGCCTTAACTGCACATTATAGAGTCTTAGATTTCAAGCCTGAGCCTTGAGCTCCTGAGCTACATAGTTTCGCAGTCACCTAGCCTCCTTTGCCTACCAGAACTGTGTAGTAGGAAAAACCAGTGCTCAATCCCTTAACCTTGCTCCTTTGGTCCCTTAACTGTGTAGTCACTCATCCTTGGCCTTCCAAAACTACACATTATCCAATATCAAGCCTCAAGATTTAACCTTGAGCTCTTGAACTGCACAATTGTGCAACCCCTCGGCTTTTGTCCCTCAATAATTGTGCATTGGTCAACCTCAAGCCTCAAGCCTCAAGCCCCAACTTGAGCTCTTGTGTCCCTTTACTATGCAGTCCCTCTTCTGAAGCCTCCAAAAATACGTATTTCATAGTATCAAGCCTCAGTCCCAAACGTTGATCTTTGGAAATGAGAAATCCTTGATTTAGTCACTCAACTAGTCACCAATTCTAGCCCCGAGAAGTGATTTCATGAAGCATGTTATATTAGGGGTTTATCAAACTGATGTCATGTTCTCATGAGTGGATTGCAGTCTCATATATTCTTTCGTTCTATGTTAGGAGGATGATGAAGGAAATGGCGAAGGAGACCATGCTAAGAGACACCTATGGAGCTAAATAAACTAGATGATCATTAGGAGAGAATACGAAGGAACACACGATTACAATAGAAAACATAATATCAAGACCACATTGAAGACTCCTTATCTTCAAGTCATGAGGAGGAGAAAGAAAAGACCATGTTCTATCTACCAATAAGATACAAAGAAACTAGCAACAAAGAGTGACTTGACACTTCCACGTCATCATGTAGTCCATGTCATCAACTTCATGTCATGTTGTGTCATGAGTCATCATGTACCACATCATTTTATGGATTATTTAAATTATATAATGGAGAACTATAATGTAAAGTGGAAGTCCAAGATTCAGTCATGTAATGTGAAAAATCATATATGAAGTCAAAAGCTCATAGAGAAGTCGAACAGTCATGAGGGTAGTCCAAGAGTCACAAGGGAGGTGAAGGATTGCTCCACTCGTTACATATACACCCTCATTGTATAAGAAATGGACTTTTCAACTTAGCTTCTCCCATAAGACATCAGAGAGATAGATTCAATACTTTTGGGGAGCCATTCATGGCTCCAATGCTCCATTATTAGAGCTAGTAATGTTCATTGTACACATGTATCTTTGGAATTTTACTTACTACTTGAAACCTCATGGTTAACACATTTGCATGCATGGATTGTGAATATTTGTAAGATTGTTCTATAAATGTTTATGATTTATGTTTTCTTTCACCTGTACTAAAGTAGTTGAACTATTTCAGTTATTTTAGTGCTTATCATATAGAGAATGTGTTATAATGGTTGTAACAATTGTCGCATCCATGTAGTTTATTCTGCTTGATGTTAGGCGATTCTTTCTTGATTTTGTACCCCTCACTTAGAGGATCACTTTTTCTCCCTATGTATTAGCAGAACCTTTATACACCTACAACCAAACATTCACCAGACACACTTTCTTTCTTTTTCAAAGGCACATATGTGCTTCTCTCTCTTGCTGATAGTTAAAGCTAAGGCAAACCTGTAAAAATATATGGCAAATAGATAGATATTTTGTATGGGGATCCTATTCCATATAGTGTGAGGTATAATTGGAACTTCACACAGTGGAGACCCCCTTGGTTGACGGATTTCTGACAATAGAAGAAAATGAAATTGAATTAAGGGGTATCATAGGGAAAACTAGGAAGATAATTATCTCTAATGGCATGAAAAATATTTTGAGTAAAGAACAATGAGGGGTAATTACAAAATTAAGATCATTAGATGTTCAAACATCTAAGTCATCCATTTCTCCATATCTCTAAATAGACCTTGGCAATCATTCCAAAGCATTTGAGACTCTCAAAGGTCTCCCACCTATTAGTGATTATGATCATGCTATTCACTTGATTCTAGGAAGTGTTATTCAAATCATCAAACCTTATAGATATCCCTATGCCCATAAGAGTGAAATTGAACATATGGTTGTAGAAATGTTAGAGGCATGTATAATTCAACTAATCTTGGTGCACAAGAAGGATGGATCATGGTGTATGTGTCTAAATTATTAAGAGATAAAAAAATATCACTATTTAAGATAAACCCATTCCTGTCAATGATGAATTTTTGGATGAGTTACATGGATAAATTTACTTCACCAAGCTAGGCCATCATTTAGAATATCATCAAAATTGAATGAGACAGAAGACATTCTAGAAAAATAGCATTCAGAACTCATGAAGGTCATTATGAATTTTTGGTCATGGCTTTTGGCATTACTAATGCACCTTCCACATCTCAAGGTTTGATGAATTCCACTTTCAAACACTTCCTTATAAAATGTGTGTTATTATTTTTTGATGCTACACTAATCTACAACAATTCTTTGAAATATCATGCTCAACATGTTGACAAGGTTCTCAAACTACTGGAGAAGAAATAATTGTATGAAAAACCATCTATATGTTTCTTTGAGGTACAGGAGATGGAATATTTGGGTCATATTGTATCTCATGAGGGTGTTAAGGTAGACCCTAAAAAAATAAATCCATAAAGGAATGGAAAATACCTACAACCTTGAGGCATCTTCAAGGATTTCTTAGAGGGTATTATCACAAG
This sequence comes from Pinus taeda, assembly GCA_000404065.3. Lineage (NCBI taxonomy): Eukaryota > Viridiplantae > Streptophyta > Pinopsida > Pinales > Pinaceae > Pinus > Pinus taeda. Next base: position 141,484 of record APFE030561299.1, on the reverse strand, counting down.
TTTGTTAAGAATTATGGGAACATATCAACACCTCTAACAACATTACCAAACAAAGATGCATTTTTTTAGACTCCAGAAGCATCTAAATCCTTTACACCTTAAAGAGGCAATGTGTTGAGTTATGGTCTTAGCTACACTAGACTTCACAATAACCTTTATTATGGAATGTGATGCCTCAATAAATTAGTGTTTTTTAATGAAAGAAGGAAGAAATATTTATTTTGAAATTCGTCCAATAGAGGGAAACAATTTACCCAAAACTATTTATGAGAAGGAAATGTTGGCAATACTAAGTGCCCTGAAGCAGTGACACCCCTACCTAATGGGAAGGCACTTGAAGGTAAAAAAAAATCATGATAGTCTTACAAATATTATCTTCAAAAAATCATCAAAAATTGGTTACTAAGATGTTGGGTCATGACTTTTAAATCATCTACAAAAAAATGGAAGAAAAATGTTGTTGCAGATGCACTCTCAAGAAGGGATGGGGATATGGAGGAAGTGCTCTGTGTCATTTCTATTATCCAACCTGATAGGATAGCAGAAGCAAGGGATGAATGGAAGAATGAAAAATAGGGGTGGACACTCATTCAAAATTTGTAGCAATATCCCAGTGGATATGATACATTTATCTAGAAATGTGATTCACTTTGGTACAAAGATCGCTTATATCTATGTAAGAAATCACAATTCAAACAAAATTTTCTTTTGGAATTGCACACGTCTCCTATGTGAGGGCACTTAGGATTTCTAAAAACTTTCCACATGGTCAAATATGATGTTCATAATATTGTGGTACAATCCTTGGTTTTCCAACAAAATAAAGTCGAGATAATTAAGACCCCGAGTGTTTTACAACCATTAGTCAAAATTCCAAGTCAACATTAGGAGTTGGTATCAATGGATTTGATCACAAGTCTACCCAAGTTAGAAGTAAAGAGTGTCATCATGGTGGTAGTTGATATACTTGCCAAGTATGTGCACTTTTGTGCACTATCTCATCCTTTCAAATCCAATATAGATGCTATTGAATTATGGAAATAGTTCAAAATATACATGGAAACCCAAATATTATTGTAAGTGATAGAGATCACATTTTCACTATAAAAAATTACACAAAATTATTTTATTGTATTGGTACTCAATTAGCTCAAATCTCATATCATCATCCTTAATCTGATGGGAAAAGTGAGATAATAAATGTTTGGAAGGATGTCTTTGTTGCTTTGTATATGATAAATAAACACAATGGGTCAAGTGGTTACCTCTAGCAGAATGTTGGTATAACACTTTCTTCGATACCACAACAAAAATCACCCCATTTATGGTGCTTTATGGATATCATCTTCCATCCATCACATCGTCTCTAAGAGACAATTCTAAGGTTCAAGCAGCATAATATCACATTGAGCATCAATAATAAGTTCTCAAACTCTTAAAGGGTAACCTGACTATTGCACATAATTGAATGAAACAACAAGAAAATAAACATAACAGCAAAATAAGTTTTTACATGGGTGATTGGGTATTTTTATGGCTACAAACGTAAAAACAAATTTCCCTCATGAAAGCTAAGAAGGACAATAAATTATCACCCATATATTATGACCCTTAGAAGGTGTTGCAAAATATTGGTACTATGGCATACAAATTGGATTTTCCTGCATCTTTGAGAGTACACCCAAATTTCCATATTTCATGCTTAAATAAGGTTGTTGGTGACAATATCCCAGTTAAAAATATATTGCTAAAACTTGATGAGGAAGTAAAAGTCATATTGGAGCCTGAAGAAACCATGGAAACATGAATCTTACAACTACCGAATAAATAAATTTCAAATTATGTCATTAAGTGCAAGAACTTACCTACTAAATATTCCACATGGGAGGATGAGTATTTTATATAGAAGCACCCAAAACTACTCAAGTGTTGACGACAATTTTTTTTTAAGGAGAGGGGCATGTGATATCCCCATAATACTAGTGTGGCACCTATATTGTTATTGTTGTGTCTAATAGAATCCCATTATTTCTATTGTTGTGCCCTTACATTCTTATTTTTATGTAGGCCCTAATTAAATATTTCCCTTTTAGAGTATTATATATACCAAGTAGGTCTTGTCATTTGAATAATTCAAGAATTGTTCATTTATTTTATGTAAAAGGAGGTTTCCCCCTCAAAGTGTCTTATTATCAAGGTGTTTATCTATCTTTTATTATGTTTTTGTGATCTGGTTACATAACATCTATGACATATGCAAGTTACACATCATTGTTCCCACACAGAGGCACACATGTTGGGACTCCCAACAGTGCCTTGGAGGTCATGGACGTGGTCACAGTGAAACCCTTAGAAGATGGTGATCAGGCGCTGTGGTTGTATCTATAGGCACAAAAATGAGAACCCTCTAATGTAGTGAATTAGGAGATGACATAAGTAGAGCCTCCAATAAGTAGTGGGTGATAGGTATTGTTGTGCAATAGATCCATCAAATTTCTGATAAGGTGGTTCAAGTAAGCAATGGAATAGTTCTTTGGATAATTAAGTTCATGTGTAGAGTGAGCCTCTGATTCAACTATAAGTGAGTGAACCGTAGTGCAGTGGTTGGAGTGACTCATGAGTAGTCTAGTAACATTTGTATTGTCGAGTAAGTGAGCCCACCAAATGTGTAGGGTGTAGATGAGAAGTGGAAAAATGGGGCTCATGGCATGTAGACTTGAGCCTTCCACTGACTATGGAGAGATCCGAGTGTATAGTCCAAGCTTTCGATATGTGAGTTGAAAATGATGGTGTTGAGATGATTAGATTCAACCTAAGGCTCAAAGATCAAGCACCAACCATGTTGATGTTATGGAAATGAACTTGATACCTCTAGCATATTCTTATAATGTTATGAAGATTGTACCAATGTGCATGAATATGGAAATTGGAGCTTGTTTGAGGAATTGATCAACAAGAATGTCCATGCTAAAAATTGGCAAGTTAAAGAGGTGATTTCCACTGACCTTGACAAAGAAAAGTCCAATGGAGATAAAAAAATGACTTTTGAAGCCCTAGAGCTTCATGCACAAGAACACCGATGGAAATATTATGGAAAAATAAGGGTTCATTGTTGAAAAAGAGACAAGGCTCATCATTGAAAAAAATAAAATAAATAAATAAATAAATAAAATTGAAAAACAAATATAGGGGAAGTCAAGGTAGAAGTATAATCTCTATGGGGCTCTCATATTTACAAAAAAAATGCCATATATTGTGTATATTGGAAAATTTTCAAAAAACATCCCATGAGACTTTTTGGTCACCACGTTTCGAACAATCCATTGTGGCTCATTGTCAGGACAAGATGGAGAAATAAATCTAGCATACATTTAAATAGAGAGAGTGTAATGTAGATACCATTAATTTCAACTGTTAGAATCCAATGGCTAGATTTTAATAGATAAATATGGTTGTTAGAGTAATTTTTATAATATTTTAACATGATATTAAGTCAACAAAAATTAAAAAGAAATTTTCAAAAAACATCCCATGAGACTTTTTGGTCGCCACATTTTGAACAATCTACTGTGGTTCATCATCAGGACAAGATGGAGAAACAAATTTGGCATACATTTAAATCGAGAGAGTGTAATGTAGAGACCATTAATTTCAATGGTTAGAATCCAATAGCTCGATTTTAATAGATAAATAAAACATTTTAAATATGGTTGTTACAATCATTTTATAATATTTTAATATGATATTAAGTCAACAAAAAATAAAAAGAAATTTTTGTCTATGGGTTAAACTTAAAAATTAATTAATAAAAAAATTAATTAATTAATTGATTAGAAATCATAATAATAACAAATTCAAATCAATTCAAATAAAAGTCAAAATGATATTAAAATCAAATAAAGTAAAATTAAAATATTTTTTTTTCAAATAAATTAATTTAAAATAATAATAAGATAATACTAATAATAATTTTATTTTCATATAAAATGTTTTTTCAAAAGTAAATTGATTTTTAAATCAAATAAAAGTAAAATATTTTTTTAATTAATCAAAAAAATAAAAGAAAATAAAATAATTTTTAAAAAACAATACATGAATTTAAACTAAGAAAATGAATTTAAAAAAAAAAAGTAAAATTGATTTTTAATATCAAACAAAAGTAAAATAATTTTTTTTCAAATTAAATCGAATAAAATGATTTTTAAATCACACATATATATATATATATTTAAATTAAATAAAAGTTAAGGAAAAAAGGATATTAAGAAGATAAGTCTAGGACCTAACAACTGCTAATCTTCTAGCCATCGTCTCTATTAAGATTACTAGGCCTTCTTTTGATTTCTATGGCTTCCCTAAACTTGCGGTGATGGAAATGACTAATCCTAACAATAACCTCAGCCTCTTTAATGCACATGTGATGTTTAGACTTTCCCACTTGTTTTGTGAGAGCTGAGGATCATGTTCTCCCACATTTTATGTTAGTTGCGTGCTCATGAACCCTTTGATTGATGGAACGGCTAGTCTCACCAATGTAGGGAGTCCCACAAGAACATGGGATGACATAAACACCTTTCATATCCTTCGAGTACACTGGGTCTTTTACTGATCTCAGTGAGATCTCAATGGTGTTTAGGGGCCTAAAGTTTGAGGGGACCTTATGCTTCCTAAGGATCCTTGCAATCTTGTCAGTTGTCCCTTGAATAAATGGAACATGAACACTAGAAAATCGATTTTTGGATTCTTTTATAATCTTTGGGCCATTGTTATCTTTAAGGAAAGCTTTCAAACATTGATGCCTACTATACCCAATATTATTAAAAACATTAAGGAGGTGGTTTTTCTCATATTTTTGGTGGATTTCATTAGAAAATATTAACACTCGAGTAGTTAGGGTGTTGAGAACACCCAAATTTTGAGTAGGGAAATGATGGGAATTAACATGAAGATATTTCTTTGTTTGAGTTTTCTTATGAAAGACCTGGTGAGAAAAATAATCATAATCTTTCTTAGAAATAAGGACGTCGAGGAAACGCGGAGTCCCATTGATTTCACATTCCATGGTGAACTTTATTGAGCTAGAATAATTGTTAATATGTTGGAAAAAAAAGGTCCAACTTTTCTCGGCCATGGGACCAAATGACATGGGTGTCATCTACAAACCTCTTCCAAAGCTTTGGTTTGAATGGTGTTGAGGCCAAGGCCTTCGATTCAAAGTATTCCATGAATATATTAGCCACAACAGAGGAAATGGGGGAACCCACGGAAACACCACAAGTTTGTTCATAGAATTCCCCATCGAAGCTAAAGAAAGTAGAGGTAAGACATATTTCAATTAATTTATCCATATCGAGATCTGTAAGGCGCTTGATGATTTCAATGGCCTCACTAATAGGGATGTTAGTTTAGATGGAGACTGCATCGAAACTCACAAGGATATCACCAGGATCAAGTTTAATACCATTTAACTCATTGACAAACAATGACGAGTCCTTGACAAAGGATTTAGTAAGACCAACAAGGGGTTTTAGCTTCTAGGCTAAATACTTAGCTAGAAGATAGGTTGGCCCTCTTATAGTGTGGACAATGGGTCTCAAGGGAGCCCCTTCCTTATGGATCTTTTGAAATCCATAGATCCTAGGGGTAAGAGGGATATTTTCTATAAAATACTGGTTGGGCCCGAAGGATATGAAAGGTGTTCATGCCATCCCATGTTCTTTTGGGACTCCCTACATTGGTGAGACTGGCTGCTCAATAAATCAAAGGATTCATGAGTACGCAATTTACATCAAACATGGGACAACCTGATCCTCAGCTCTCGTTGAACATGCGGGAAAGAATAAACATCACATCTGCATAGAAAAGGCTCAGGTCATTGCTGGGATTAGTCATTTCCATCACCACAAGTTTAGGGAATCCATAGAAATTGAAAGAAGGCCTAGTAATCTTAATAGAGACGATGGATGAAAGATTATTGGTTGTTGAGTCACAGCCCCGTCTTCTTAATATTCTTTTTTCCTTTACTTTTATTTGATTTCAAAAAATATATATATGTGATTTTAAAATCATTTTATTTGATTTTGTTTATTTATTTTTATATTAAAAATCGTTTTTACATGTTTTGAAAAAATTCATTTTACTTGATTCTAAAAATCTTGTATTTGGTTTTTAAAACCATTTTATTTTTACCTATTTTTTTTACTTTATCTCATTTAATTTAAAATCATTTTACAATCAATTTTTACTTTGAAAATTCATTTTTTATATGAAATAAAATTTATATTATTATTATTATTATATTATTTTAAATCACTATTTGAAATAAAAAATCATTTTACTTTTACTTTTATTTGATTTCAATAATCATTTTGACTTGTATTTGACTTTGTTATTATTATGATTTCTAATAGTTTAATTTAATTTTAAGTTTGACCGAGAGGCAGAAATTTATTTTTATTTTTTGTTAATTGAATAGCATATTAAAATATTATAAAAATTACTCTAAGAGTCATATTTAAAATATTTTTATTTATCTATTAAAATTTTGTCCTTAGATTCTAAAGGTTGAAATTAATGGTCTCTACATTGCTCTCTCTCTATTTAAATGTATGCCATATCTGTTTCTCCATCTTATCCTGATGATGAACTGCGCTGGATGGTTCAAAACGTGTTGACTTAAAAGTCTCATGTGATTTTTTCTGAAAAAATTCCAATATACACAATATGGATCATAGAAGCCTCAATTCAAAGATGCCATATATTACGAAGGAATTAATGAATAAGGAAAAATAGGGGTTGTGTATTTTGCAGGTATATGTGAAGAAATCAAAGAAAGTTACATTGGTAGCATGGATATGAACAAGAATGTAAGATCAAATTTTTTAAAGCTAGATCAATGAAAGATAACATGAAAGAGGTGGTATGGATGGGAAAAAGGATATGTATTCAATTTTTTAAAGTTTAGTGAAGGAGTCACTATGCGATGAGAGCCACAATGGTATGATAACACTAGTGATGTGTGAGCACCCTAAGGGTTTTTGGTCCAAGTTAATAAATCTTTCCATGGAAGTTGTAAGACCTATTGTTCATGCATACATGTTGCACAAGAACGCATATTGACTCAAGTTGTGGAATGAACCACTTCGATAGGTACAAGGGTGGCAGTTGTACTAATTTATTAGCTTGATCTCGGTTGTTGTAAGACCTTAATACTTTGATTAGGCATAGATGTAGTGAAATGGCACATGGAGTTATCAAGTTTTGGAATGGACCATGTAGCTTGAGTTGGGGATTTGAGAATTTGAGATCATTAATGAACCATTTATGTAAAACCACAACCATGTTTAAGGAGGGGATTGTTAGGGTGATTCGTGTAAACTTGACTTGGTCAAATTACTAGTTGTTTTTGAGCTCTAGGTTTATGAGACCCCATGGTATTGACCCATAATATTTGTGTGGAAAATAGCCTATTTAAAAACGGATAAACTCCAGTTAAATTTTTCCTCGTGGTCATTAAGATCTCAAGAAATGGCGTCTTTAAATTCCACTACCTCTCTCAATTCGTGACTCTAACATCAAGAAGATCAATCATCAATAGAGGGATCTCTACAAAAACTAAACTAGAAGGATAACTCCTCCTTTTTTGTTGGTAACTAAAAGTAATTACAAATTTCCTACCCTTGCATTATATTTTCATCAACATTATTAATGCAAACATCAAGATCATGTAGTCAATAAATCTTAATAACTATGCATCACTTCACACTTCAATGCAACAAAGAGTTAGATGGTTGTAAATAAATTGTACATAAATGAATGAAACCAAAGATGAAAAATATGTATAAGTGAAAGGAACTTTGATGGTAGTAACACAAACTTAAATCCATCATAGATTTTATATTTATTTCCTTTATGTCCTTTCATTGTCTTTGTAATCAAAATATTATTAAGCAATATGTTTTACAATGTAAACAATTTTTTCACAAATTTCAAGACATATATTAATATCAAATTCAAATTCATTTCAATGTTTAAACTTATTTTTGTATGTGTATCTGTGTATAATATACATGAATTAAAAGTTAATATAACAATAGAGTGTAGTCTAAACAAGTCACAATTTCATTGGGAAAATAATAGAAATTCCAACAATTTTTTTGAAAATCTGTGTTACAGTTGTCAAGATTTGGGATTTTGGATGCCCTAGAGGTTCTTGATGGCGTTAAATCTATTTTTTCCATCAAAAAATGATTTAATTGCAGTAATATTTTTGGAAAAAATTTCCACTGGACTCAGAGGAGAAATTCATCATCCAAACAAAATTGTGACATTTTTAAACAATACCTAACAATAATAACTATTTCCTTATTCATACATAAATTTAATAACATACCATCATAACAATAATATAAATCATCCTCAATCATAACATATATATATATAATATATATATAATATAATATATATATAATATTATATAATATTATATATAAAATAAATATATAATTATCTAACTAATTGACTAACATTAATCAGAACAGCCACTAGTAATATTCAATATTACATTTATTTACATTAAAAAAAAAAAAAATCATCGAAGTGCCGCATATAGTTTCAATTAACATGCCAAATAAAAGGATCAAAATAATTTTGAATACATTTATTTAAGAAGTCTTTCCTATGAATCTTCAAACACACTATGTAAACATTTGATCATGTTATGAGTAATATCAACCCTTCTTACTCATCAAGGCCCCCGATTTGCAATCAATATACCGAATTATATTGTGATTATATATAAATGTATGGCAATTGAAAGTTAATATGTCATCATCAAAACTACTAAGTGAATAATTCCAACAATTCCATTCATCGTGTCAAAATCGGTTTTGTGCCAGTAATATTAAAAGTGTCTTTAACATTAATTATATTTGAATTTATTGGATATAAATTTTATTTTTATATATTAATTGAGTTTAATCTAAATAGTGTTATTATTTTATCAATTTTAAATTAAATGTATTTAATTAAGATTTATTTTATATATAATAATTAAAATTATATATAGTAATTATTATTAAAAGGTTTTTTATTAATTTGATGATATAATTTTAAGTGAGATTATGAGTTTGTTTATTTAAAAATGTATTTTTGAATGCAACAAATAGATTTTCTGAGAAATTTTTTTTAAAGACACTTGAACTTTTGCAAATTAAACAACTTAATTTGCATTAAATGACTTAAACTTATCACTCTTAAAAATATTTATGGAATTTCAACAAAATTAACTTGAAAAATACAATTTTATCCAATAATTAAATCTCACTATTTGAATATAATTTAATCAATTTTATTAATATTTATAACTATTTATAATAATTCTCATTATTCAATTAATAAACTATCAAACTTGAAATAAAATATTATTTACCATCTAAATGTTTCATTATGTATTTATATAGCTTGAGTGAGACTCATGGTTAAGAGCATGTGTGAGTATGTATGCCTTCATAGATTTGGTAGAAATAGCTTTGGTGAGGTGAGTCCCTTGTCCCAGAAACAAGGGGGTTTTATACACCAATTTGGTGTCTAGCTTCGGAGCGACCTTAAAATTGGAAAATAATAATAATAATAATCCAGCACATTAATTCTAGTTTGTAGTCCTAAAAATAATTTAAGGAGCTTTTTTATTTTTATTTTAACATTATTAAAATATAAAGCAAATTTATAAATATTCTTATTGTTTTAAGTAATTTAATATTCTTATGGTTTTAAATTAATTTAAATAGGTTATGTGTTATTAGACAACATAAAAGATGTAAGAAAAATAAAATATCAAATTAACCTGAAGAGAGAAAATAAATAATGAAAAGATGATTTTTTTAAAAGAAGTCATCTACTTAACAATAACAAATATAATAAAATTAAGATAATCAAATAAATTTGGTTTCATATATATATACAATGAATGTATAATTAATTGATTTCCACATAAATTCGTTCTAATTTTGATTAAAATTCTATAAACAAAATATTATAAACCATATAAAATCACTTTTAAATTTATAAAATTCATTATAATTTTGTAAAGATGCTTGCTAATTAGAAGCAATCTCTTTTTAACATCTATGTGGAAAGGTAGTTTATCCACCATTCAATATTAGAAAATAATAAGAAAACTGAATTCATTATAATTTTCGTACACATATTTGCTAATTAGAAGAAGTCTTTTTTTTTTACATCTATGTGGATAAGTAGTTTATCCACCATTCAAAACTAAACAATAATAAGAAAACACATCTATGTGGATGAGTAGTTTATCCACCATTCAAAACTAAACAATAATAAGAAAACATGTGCATATGGAGTGCTGGTAACTTATGTTGGGAATCGGTAAACCCCATAAAAAGGCTTTTGTTGGTTGTTGAAAGGCACACACATCACCCAATAAAAGTCTTTTGTTGGTTGTTGAAAGGCACACACATCACCCAATGTCTTGCTTTGTCCCAAGCAATAAACATAGCAATAACTCCACCAAATCCAATTCCCATTCCTAATTTCAATGCTATCAATGACACATTTTCATTGACATAGCTTAGCCATCCTCTTTTATCATTATTCTTGTCTCTGGTGGGTGTTTTCTTCGGCTTATCCTTTTGCTTGCATGCTGGTAGAGGAAATCCGCATAAGCACTCATTCCTTTCAAAAGATGTAAGATTGAAAGTGGAAAATTGTGTACCCTTTGGGATTAGCCCACAAAGCTTGTTAGATGAAACATCAAAAGAAGCTAACATTGATAATTTAGAGAGGACTTCAGGAATCAATCCATTCAAATTATTTTTTGACAAGTCCAATTCCTCTAAAGAAGGTATCATACTAAGAGACGTAGGAATACGTCCTTCCAATTGATTTTCGGATAAATTCAATAGACGTAAGCTATGCATGCTTCCAATGCTTGCAGGGATTTCTCCTGTAAGATTATTACAAGACAAATCCAAAATAACATTTGTGGGCAATAGATATGACAAAGTATAGTCATTTCCTTTCATGCCAATTATAATTTCATCATCGAGTTCACCATTATTTGACACATTTGCAAATCCAGAGAGTCTCTCAAGATGAGTTGGTATCCTTCCACTGAATCTGTTGTTGGATAAATCCAACACATGTAACTTTGTAAGATTTGTGATTTGTTGAGGAATACAACCATGCAGATTATTATAACTAAGGATTAAAGCTTCCAAATCCTGAAAAGATGTGAAGTATTCAGGAAGCTCACCTGTCAATCCATTTTTCCTTAAATCCAGTAGCTGAAGTTTAGTGTAGTTGACCAGAGATGCAGGCAATGCCCCAGAAAATTTATTAGAATGACCAGATAAAATTATCATAGACGTGCAATTTCCAATACTTTCAGGAATTGGCCCTTCCAAGTTGTTTTCTGATAGATCCAGTGTTTCTAATGAAATCAAACCATTGATACTTTTAGGAATACATCCTGATAAACTGTTATCATATAAGAGTAGAAAATAGAGAGAATTTAGTTGACCTATGCTATAGGGGATATGCCCAGTTAATTTGTTTGAATGCAAATCTAAAAAGTAAAGGGAATGAAGCTTCCCTATGCCTCTCGGAATTGTGCTGGTCAAATTGTTCTTTGAAATGTCAAGATATCGAAGGTTCTTTAAATTGGTAATGGATTTGGGTAGACTACCAGTGAGCGTATTATTATGAAGGTGTAGATGAGTTAAATGACGCAAATTGGCAACGGCTATCGGAATCTTGCCAGTCAACAAGTTTGAAGAAATAGATAGGTGTGTTAATTGAGACAAATTAAGAATGGCTTTGGGTATATTGCCAGTGAGTCTATTTTGAGAAAGATATAAGACTTCCAACTTGGTTAAATTGGCGATGTGTTCAGGGATGCTAGTGAGTCTATTATACGAGAGATCTAGGGTCAACAACTTGTTGAGATTGGCAATGTGTGCAGGGATTTTTGTTAAACTGTTCTGATAGAGATCTAAGTAGCTCAACTTGGTCAGATTGGCAATGTGTGCAGGGATGTTAGTTAGACTGTTTTCAGAAAGATCTAAGTACGTCAATTTGGTCAATTTGGCAATGTCTTCGGGGATGCTAGTGACTCCAATTTCAGAAAGACATAAGTGGGTCAGATTAGTGAAATTTCCAATGGCTTTAGGTATGCTCGTTGTGAGGTTAAGACTGCTGAGAGACAGATAGGAGAGAGGAAGCCTAAATATCTCAGAAGGAATAAAATCAGAAATATTCAAGCCAGAGATGGATAGTTGTGTAAGTTGTGTCAGATTACCTAACTGACATGGTATATTGCCTGAGAAATTGTTCCCTTCCAGAAACAGGGACTCCAGTTTCTGCAACAGGCCGAACTCGACTGGAATGGAACCGTTGAGCCCATTTCTGCTGAGGTCAAGTACTCGCAACTCTTTAAGCTGGCCCAACTCAACTGGAATAGAACCCCCGATGCTAGAGTCAGAGAGGTCAAGTACTCGCAACTCTTTAAGCTGACCAAACACAACTGGAATAATACCCCCAATGAAAGACTGAGAGAGGTCAAGTACTCGCAATGCTTTAAGCTGACCAATCTGAGGTGGAATTCCTCCTTCCATGTCATTATAGGAAAGATTCAGAGTGCGGAGATTTTGCAGCTGGCCTAATTCGGCTGGGATTGAGCCATTGAAGCCATTGTAGCCGAGGTCAAGTATTTGCAATGACTTAAGGTGGCCAAACTGGGGTGGAATTCTTCCAGTTAAACTCTGACCAGAAATATTGAAACTGCGCAATAAAGACAGATTTCCAAGCGAGGGAGAAAGGGTACCTTCCAACCATTGGGTACCTTGCCATGCCGACCAAGAGAGGTCAATGCCGACGACTCTTTTGGTGTGCTTCCTGCAGCGAACACCATACCATGACGAGCACATGTTATCGGAATTATCTGCCGTCCACTTAGAGAGCAAGCCATATGGATCCGCCGTGATGGACTTTTTGAACCACAAGAGAGCATGGAGGTCCCTTTCATCGTGGGCGTCCATTGATGCCAATGCAGATTCAGTTTCTTGAACCATGAGTTCAGAATCAGAATGACGTTGAAGCCAAGTAGATTGGAATTCACTGGGCATTTGTTCATATAATCCATTTCTCCGATGATGAGAATGGGAATACAGCTTCCACTTTGGGTGATTGGTAGACCACGCTGCAGGCAGAGAGGCAGCGATGCAGAGAAGCAAAAATTTCAGAACCTCCATTTCTTCCTTTCCCACTACAAAGCCTTTCAGAGCGTGCGAGTACTTGTGTGCTCTTCTCTATCTACACACATACATATATATAACTTCGGCGGTCCTAATAAACAAGTCCTGCCTGGGGATGCTTAGCGATATTTTTTTGGAGAAATGAACGTGTGGGGCACGCCAATGAAAGGAATGCTTAGGGAGATGGTGGAAAACTTTATGGAAAGGGAATCGTGTGGTGTCAATACAGCGTTATCCATAAAGGGTGGGTGGTCTTTCACGAGAAATGGCCATTTTAGAAAACTTTTTATCGGTGCGAATCCATCTGAATTTGAAAAGCAAATGGAATCTCGTATGGACGGATTCTAATATGGCGGAAGGGTCCACAGGGTTTTGAAAAGTAAAGGAAATAGGATTATAGATATAAGAAAAGTAAACGAAATATGG
>APFE030561299.1:99285-126763 GCA_000404065.3 Pinus taeda | reverse complement strand
TTTGATAATGTCTAGAAATATTAAATTAACTTGGATTTTTAAATATAGACGTATCAAATAATTAAAAGCATTAATTTTGTTAGTTTTCAATTTTTTATAACATGAAGAAATTAATATAAGACATGAAATTAAATGTTCAAAAAATTTACTCATTAGAAAATCTGTTTTTCTATGGAATTTAAGATGATCTCTTAATATAAAAATATTTATAGTCCATGTATGTGTAATGAAATTGATGGTTAAGAGTAAATGTTTCCTCTTAAGGGGTCACAAGTTCAAACCTAGAGGGTTGTAGAGTATGTATGTGTGTAATAAACTGACTAAAATTTTCCATAAACTTATTAAAAAAATCCACACCTTTCTCTTGCCTTTACCGTCTCCAAGTTTCTTAAAATTATTGTAAAATCCCACCTACTCCAAGTTTCTTAAAATTATTGTAAAATCCCACCTACTCCAAGTTTCTTAAAATTATTGTAAAATCTCACCTACTCCAAGTTTCTTAAAATTATTGTGAAATCCCACCTATTCATTCACCTTTATGCCCCCAATGCCCTCTAAGTCACTCCATTGAATATGGTGATTCCTCTTTCACTATAATTTCCTCACAAATGTCCAAATAGATGCCTATCTAAAAGTTTCCATTACATTAATGAAAAATTCCCCACCTATTTCTTGGACTTTATGTCCCTTGTGCATTTGACATTGAATATGGTGATTTCTCTTTCACTATAATTTCCTCACAAACTTCCAAATATATGCCTATCTAAAAGTTTCCATCACATTAATGAAACATTCCCCACCTATTTCTTGGACTTTATGCCCCTTGTGCATTTGACATTGAATATGGTGATTTCTCTTTCACTATAATTTCCTCACAAATTTCAAAATATATGCCTATCTAAAAGTTTCCATTACATTAATGAAAAATTCCCCACCTATTTCTTGGACTTTATGTCCCTTGTGCATTTGACATTGACTATGGTGATTTCTCTTTCACTATAATTTCCTCAAAAATTTCCAAATATATGCCTATCTAAAAGTTTCCATTACATTAATGAAAAATTCCCCACCTATTTCTTCGATTTTATGTCCCTTGTGCATTTGACATTGAATATGGTGATTTCTCTTTCACTATAATTTCCCCACAAATTTACAAATATATGCCCATCTAAAAGTTTCCATTACATTAATGAAAAATTCCCCACCTATTTCTTGGACTTTATGTCCCTTGTGCATTTGACATTGAATATGGTGATTTCTCCTTCACTATAATTTCCCCACAAATTTCCAAATATATGCCTATCTAAAAGTTTCCATTACATTAATGAAAAATTCCCCACCTATTTCTTGGACTTTATGTCCCTTGTGCATTTGACATTGAATATGGTGATTTCTCTTTCACTATAATTTCCCCACAAATTTCCAAATATATGCCTATCTAAAAGTTTCCATTACATTAATGAAAAATTCCCCACCTATATCTTGGACTTTATGTCCCTTGTGCATTTGACATTGAATATGGTGATTTCTCTTTCACTATAATTTCCTCACAAATTTCCAAATATATGCCTATCTAAAAGTTTCCATTACATTAATGAAAAATTCCCCACCTATTTCTTGGACTTTATGTCCCTTGTGCATTTGACATTGAATATGATGATTTCTCTTTCACTATGATTTCCTCACAAATTTCCAAATATATGCCTATCTAAAGGTTTCCATTACATTAATGAAAAATTCCCCACCTATTTCTTGGACTTTATGTCCCTTGTGCATTTGACATTGAATATGGTGATTTCTCTTTCACTATAATTTCCCCACAAATTTCCAAATATATGCCTATCTAAATGTTTCCATTACATTAATGAAAAATTCCCCAACTATTTCTTGGGCTTTATGTCCCTTGCGCATTTGAAATTGAATATGGTGATTTGTCTTTCACTATAATTTCCCCAAAAATTTCCAAATATATGCCTATCTAAAAGTTTCCATTACATTAATGAAAAATTCCCCATCTATATCTTGGACTTTATGCCCTTGTGCATTTGACATTGAATATGGTGATTTCTCTTTCACTATAATTTCCTCACAAATTTCCAAATATATGGCTATCCAAAAGTTTCCATTACATTAATGAAAAATTCCCCACCTATTTCTTGGACTTTATGTCCCTTGTGCATTTGACATTGAATATGGTGATTTCTCTTTCACTATAATTTCCCCACAAATTTCCAAATATATGCCTATCTAAAAGTTTCCATTACATTAATGAAAAATTCCCCACCTATTTCTTGGACTTTATGTCCCTTGTGAATTGACATTGAATATGGTGATTTCTCTTTCACTATAATTTCCCCATAAATTTCCAAATATATGCCTATCTAAAAGTTTCCATTACATTAATGAAAGCTTCCCCACCTATTTCTTGGACTTTATGTCCCTTGTGCATTTGACATTGAATATGGTGATTTCTCTTTCACTATAATTTCCTCACAAATTTCCAAATATATGCCTATCTATCATTTCCCATTACATTAATGAAAACCCACCTGTTTCTTGGACTTTATGTCCATTGTGCATTTGACATTGAATATGGTGATTTCTCTTTCACTATAATTTCCCCACAAATTTCCAAATATATGCCTATCTAAAAGTTTCCATTACATTAATGAAAAATTCCCCACCTATTTCTTGGACTTTATGTCCCTTGTGCATTTCACATTGAATATCGTGATTTCTCTTTCACTATAATTTCCCCACAAATTTCCAAATATATGCCTATCTAAAAGTTTCCATTACATTAATGAAAAATTCCCCACCTATTTCTTGGACTTTATGTCCCTTGTGCATTTGAGTCAATGTCGTGCATAAAACCATTGCTTTATCTATAGTTTCCTCACAACTTTCTAACTCTATTTCCACCTGCAAGTTTTCATAAAATTATTGAAGAAATCTCCATCGTTTTCTTAACCTGACTTGAGAAAATAAGATCAATTTTTTCCTCTAGTTTCTAAACAAATTTCCAACTCTATTCTCATTGAAAACTTCATCAAGTAATCAAAACCTCCCCACCTAGTTCTTTTCCTCTGTGTTCCCAATGCATTTGAATCAATTGGGTGAATATGACCATTTCTCTTTCTCTATATTTTCCTTGTAACTTTTCAATTCTTTGGCTATCACCAATTTTTCATAAAATTATTGAAAAAAAAACCCACCTATTTCTCGACCTCTATGGCCACGCAACTTTTCAAATCTATCATCATTACTCGTTTTGTTAAAAGATATTGAAAACATCCACATCTATTTATTGGCTATATGCATCTAGTTAACTCAAGTCAATTAGGTGAAAAAAATAATTTATCTTTCTCTATAATTTCCTTAGAACATTTCAACTCTACCACCATCTGCAATTTTCCATAGAAACAATAAAAATATCTCAATGCATTTCTTGGCCTCTATGCCCCCAGTGCTTTCTAGTCAATTGAGTGAATACAATCCTTCTCTTTCTCTATAATTTCCTCACATCTTTCCAACTTTATTACCATCGCCAAGTTCCCATAAAAGTAATGAAAAATCCCCACCTATTTCTTGACCTTTATGGACCTAAACCATTAGAATGAGTGGCGAGAACACATTCATTTCTCTTTCTTTATAATTACCTCAAACTTTCTAACTCTATTGTCATTGCCAAGTTTCCATTAAATTGCAAGAAAATTGTCCACCTGCTTTTTGACATCTCTACCCTTAGTCCTAGTTATTGGGGTGAATAATGTCATATCTCTCTCTACAATTACCTCACAACATTCCAACTCCATTGCTATCTCCAAGTTTACATAACATGATTGAAAAATCTCCATCTATTTGTTGACCTTTTTGCCCCAATACACTCAAATTATGTAAGTGAATACAAATATTTGTCTTTCATAATTTGTTAGAAATTATTGAAAAAATCTACACCTATTTATTGGTTGTATTTGGGCATTTCTATTTTATTGTAATGGCCTCACAACATTCCAACTTTATGACCATCTACAAGTTTCCATAAAATATTGAAAAAATCCCAATGTATTTCTTAGCCTCTATGCCCTCAATTATTGTGAATATAATTATTTCTCTTTCTCTACAATTTCTTGACAATTTCCAACTTTATCACCATTACCAAATTTCTATACAAATTATAAACATATCTATCTGTTTCTTAAATTTATCTACCTAATCCATCGAAATGAAGAAAAAGTACACATCCATTTCTTTTTCTCTATAATTACCTCACACTTTCTATTCCCATTGCAAGGTGTCTATTAAATTAAAAAACATCTCCACCTACTTTTTGGCCTCACTACTCCTGATCCTAATTATTGTGGTGAATAAAACCATATATCTCTGTACAATTACATCACAACTATTCAACTGTATTTCCCGATACAATTACTTCACAAGGCTAATATCTTTTCTTGTGGTTAATAATTATGTTAAAACTTTCTTTCTGTATAACTATTATCTCAACTTATCCACTCTCGCTACCACGATCTCCTGTCTTTTCCCATTCTCACTCCAACTCATATTAAACCTTGACGATGCAACCACGCTTTCTTTATCAAATAATTTAAACTGAATGCGCCTCATAAAGACTTTTAAATGTCCACCCTATGTCCACCCTATGGACTAAAGAAGTTAAGGGGACCTCCATAATTACGCCGTAAGGCGTTTCCCTCTGAAATCAACTTCCCTCATTGCCTACCTGTCATTTTGTGCACCATACGATCAGATGTTAGACGATTAAACAAATTTCAAGCGTTAGATCAATGGCAAGGCGAAGAGACACGGGCGGAATGGAAACGGGACAGGCATTTATGGAAACGGAACAGGCATTTTATGTTATAGGCGAATTTCTGATAAAATTTTCCAATGAATCCTCTGGATGGCCTCTGACCTTCCGGATTTACTGGTGTGGTGACCTCGCTTACTGGTGTGGTGGTTCGATTCTACCTCTCTTTGCTTCCTCCCATGGTGAAGAAGCTGGTTGGGGTTTTGAATTTTTCGCGGGAAATGTAAGAAAATGCAGGTGTAATGCAGTAGCAGACGCAGGTGCGGGAGAGGAATTCATGTCAGATATTCAGTGTGAAATATGGAAGGCATTAAGAAGCGATTTCCGAAGTAGAGGAGTTATTTTGACTCAATTCTTTACAATATAATTTGGTGGGGTAAGGGAACGCTTTTTTTTTTCCCCTTGAATGTTGTTTGATCTAATGGAGAAAGCTAGTTGTCATGTCATTTAATCTAATATTTGCATTTCTTTCATTTCCATTTCTGATTCCAGAAGATTTGTTCAGGCACCTTATTTTTTGTTCGCATTTTCTCGATTTCTGATTCTTCTCCAAATCTGCCATGTAGAACCATCTCTTGGGATTCTTGAATATGGAGCAGAGTTTTCGCCATCTGGCCAAAGCTTCCGACGACGAATTCTTAGCTTCCACTTCAAAATTTTCATTCAAGTATTTATTCATTTCCTCTACTGCAAACCTGGTTCAGAAGGAACACACAAATAAATAATGGACATATCTCGGAACATAATAAAAAAGAAGAACATTTTTATTTCATAATTCAAACCTTCCCGTCAATTGTCTACTGCTTGGATGATAGTTTGCAGGACCAATGAAGCAACTTTCGATAGGATTTGGTTTAGATTGTGCAGAATATTCATAAACCTACCCAAGCTCAAATGATGCATCTAATTTCCAGCAACTAACGATGGGGAATCATGCCACATCGTTTGCTTGTTCTCTAGATTGAATGTGATTTACCAGACATTCCTTCAATGTGTTGTTGGGTGCTTCCTGTGAACCAATCATGAGAAAAGAAGAAAAAAAAATGTTTCCTTTGCCAGCTTCTCTTATATAAGTCTTGTAAATTCCAATGTTTATGGAACTCTTATGATTATCCTCTGTAGTTTCTCCCAAAAATTTCAAATATTTTTTCTTATACTCTTTAATATAAGATTTCCTTCAGAAGGACATACCATTCTGTCCTGGGACGATCTGTACACTCTTCTTTGGTTCTATGATGAAGGTCATCCAAGAGCTTTCTTTTGCAGTTAGAAAGCTTCAAGAACAAGGTGCTAGTGTAAAATTATCCTTATTAAAGTAATTCCAGTCTTTTGTAAACCGGTTTGATCAAAGAAAGGGATATAATGCCAGTTTTGTTTTGTGTCTCCTTCAAAAGAAACTTTTATAAGTAAAAATGATTACAGTCTGTAATCAAATTTAGAGAAAATAGTTGGATGGAGCTGTATGTTTTTTTTATGATTCAAGGCTTTGGATAATTTATGCTTTTATGGAAGGCGGATAACATGTGTTGAAAATAGACACTGCCAATGTTGACTTGTGTGGCCTTGTTAATAATTTCCTTTTACAGTCTTTTTCAAACAACTGCAAACGCTGTTCCAGAGTGACCGAAACCTGTAATCTTCAATTCCATGTATTCTTGACTTGGATTTGTATCGAGGGTTGCAAGAAAGATGAAGATGGTTTTCCAAGATAGAATGTATGGCTAGCCTGTAAGATTGTATATTATGGGATGGAGGCCATGAAAAATTATGGGGAAAAGTTACAAATTTAGAGCACGAGAAGAATGGCTAGATTTATTAGACAGTCTACTAGAAGATGGGATAATGGGAACTCAAATCAAGTGCACAAGGCGGGGATGCTATCCATTCTTCAGAATACATCAAACAATGTATGTCAGCTCCTATCACTTTGTAAAAAACATTTAATCACTAGAGAAAGACAGTATTTTGTTTGCAGAATGGGGATAGGGACTAGAAGAAACCATATAGGCCATCTAATTAGTAATGTTTATTCTCTAAAGAAATAGAATGAATACATGTAATGATCATGTCCCATACGGTAAGGGGGAGTAATGGGAATACCATACTCGGTAGTTGTCTATACCCTAAAAGCTCCGGAAACATTCCAGTTCTGCATAACATGCTAAATTATTTAAAGAATTGGGACTTTTTAATATGATTATACAACTTATTATTCATAATAATTACAATACTATTGTTAACATATATTCATGGTTGGATCATGTTTACTAGTCAACAGTAAAGGAATACAAAGCAATCTTAGAAGCAACACACGTTAATGATGTTATTGACATTATTGCCCACTTGATTGACAGCATCTGTGCATTTGACAACTGTACCACATACCTTGAAAGCTTTTGACATTATCATTATTGACTATGATGTTGTCATTTACCATCTTCAGTTTTTAATTGGTGCCTTGCTCTAAAAAGTATGAATTAAGAAAATTGAATACTAAGGAAATTAAATACTTTTATTGGGCAATGAAAATCAGTTTCTGGTTCCATTCAAATTCCATGTGTAGGAAGTAGATTTGATGTTAATAATTGTCTTAAAAAAAATTCTTCTTGTGTCTCGAAACTCTGTTATAGGAATTTAAATCATTTTAGATTTGCATTCAAATTCCATGAATTAAAATTAAATATCTGAATAATTGTTTTGAAAATTTGGGACAAAGTACCCTTTGAAAGCCTTGTCAATCATGTTTCCAAATTTCCTTTGTTTACTCAGAACAATTTAAATAGCCAATTGACAACCCTTCAAACATTGGAATGAAGTACCCTTTGAAAGCCTTTCTGTTCGTGTTTTCATAAAGTTGTTTCCTTTTGCTCGTTTGTTATTTCCATAAAGTTGTTTCTTTTTTCTCCCTGTTTTCTGCTCAGGATAATTGGGACCAAAAACACTTTCAAGATCAGTCTCATATTGTTCAAGTGGCACGCAACTGAAAATAAAGTGAAATGACTAGATTTTTCACCTTCCCCATTTTCTTTTTCATTTTGCAAAGGTGATGGAGGCCAAAGATGGTTAACCACTGGAATGCCATTAGAAAAACAAGAGTTGGTTTGAGAAATTTGGCTAAATTGCTGGTTGGGGACTGAATCTAATAATAAGAATAACTCCATTAAATTAAAAACTGCCCAAACATTCATAAGCAACCACATTGTAAAAATATACCTCAGTGCTTGAAGCATGACGAAACGAAGTACCAAATTTGAAATGTATGGTAGAAGGTTGGGCCTTGCAGCCAAGTTGTTTTTAATCAATGACAAAGAACACAGACAAATACTTGAGTATTGGAGTTGCTTCTGGTGCAGCGAGCTTATTGCTATCTAGAGCAACAACAAAAAATACATCTGCATGTTCCAGATAACTCTTCTTTGAGACACAATATTCGCATTTGTACCCCAGTCCTGTTGCATATATATATATGACAATAATAATTTAATTTAACATCACAATGTAATCAAACACATATTTTAACAGCTATACCCATAATTGTGTCATTCAGAGCAAGCTAAGATTTCAACTCCTCCCTACACATGTTCAAGCCATGAAATTTCAAACAACAATAACAACAGTTGCCTGGAAACAATTGTTGGGATTTTCATCAACATAGAGTACAAGTCACATGATTAAGTCGTAGCCTCCACATAACATCCTTCATGAATGTTACAGATTAATTCTTGTATCAATCAGTCTAAATGTTGTAAACATATTCCTACTTCTCATTTCCATCATTGATCTCAAGGCCTAACTAGGGTCATCAATCTACAAACCTATTCAAGCAGTTTTCATGGGTTCCAAACAATTATCTAGATGAGAAATTGTACCACTGCTCTCATATCATACCTTTTGTTGGATCGAATTTCAAATGAGGGCTTGGGATTACTTCTCTGATCTGAATCAGCTTTTTTCAGAGGATAATCATGTTGATCATGTGCCATTCCATCCCCTGCATACTCTGAGCTAGCGATGCTCAAGGCTCAACTGTAACTCCATGTTTATTAGGCATCCACATGAGAGATCTGCAACAGACGATGAGAACTTTAATTATGTATAGATTGAATTGTTAAGCTTCCGGACTCTGATATGCTTTCCAGTGTAGGATGTCACACGTCGATTGGGCTAATCCGGTGGCTCTCAGGCTTCCTCCTTGGAATACGGTGCTGCCTTCCATCCTGATGGGTTCTGGATTTATCACACAATACGTCTCCTGAGAACTGCTCTGAGATTACCACCTCTGCCACCATGCCACTCTGATTGATGCCAACGGGCTTCTGCTCAAGGGTCTCAGATTGATTCTCATTGGTGTTTTAAAGGGTCTCAGATTGATTCGCATTGGTGTTTTAAAGGGATGTGTAGGGGTTGGGATGGTGATGGGTATGTTGATGGAGATAGGGATGCTTCCCTCTACAATGTCTTATCTTTAGTCCTTTTTACAAGTGGGCTCTGAAGAGAAGGGGACTTGCGCTTATTGCCAGTGGAATCAGGCCTGCAACCCTTGTGAATCGATGAATTTTCTAATAGCAATGGTTCGTAAGGCTTATGCTTGATACCGTACTGAAAAAAAAAGGCTTATGCTTGATACACAATGTTGGATACTACATGAAGGAAGCGTGATTATAAGGGTTATGTATGCATCTATGGAAATGTGGAATGTTTAATTCTAAGAATGTGTATACTACATGAAGGAAGCGTGATTATAAGGGTTATGTATGCATCTATGGAAATGTGAAATGTTTAATTCTAAGAATGTGTATACTACATGAAGGAAGCGTGATTATAAGGGTTATGTATGCATCTATGGAAATGTGGAATGTTTAATTACGCCGTAAGGTGTTTCCCTCTGAAATCAACTTCCCTCATTGTTTACTTGTCATTTTGTGCACCATACGATCAGATGTTAGACAATTAAACAAATTTCAAGCGTTAGATCAATGGCAAGGGGAAGAAACATGGACATAATGGAAACGGGACAGGCATTTATGGAAACGGAACAGGCATTTTATGTTAAAGGGGAATTTCTGATGAAATTTTCCAATGAATCCTCTGGATGGCCTCCGAATGGAAACCGGACAGGCATTTATGGAAACGGAACAGGCATTTTATGTTAAAGGTGAATTTCTGATGAAATTTTCCAATGAATCCTCTGGATGGCCTCCTACCTTCCGGATTTAATGGTGTGGTGACCTCGCTTACTGGTGTGGTGGTTCGATTCTACCTCCCTTTGCTTCCTCCCATGGTGAAGAAGTTGGTTGGGGTTTTGAATTTTCCGCGGGAAATGTAAGAAAATGCAGGTGTAATGCAGTAGCAGACGGAGGTGCGGGAGAGGAATTCATGTCAGATATTCAGTGTGAAATCAGAGCGGAAGGATTGAGAAAATATGGAAGGCATTAAGAAGCGATTTCCGAAGCAGAGGAGTTATTTTGACTCAATTCTTTACAATATAATTTGGTGGGGTAAGGGAACACTTTTTTTTTTTTCCTTGAATGCTGTTTGATCTAATGGATAAATCCAGTTGTCGTGTCATTTAATCTAATATTTGCATTTCTTTCATTTCCATTTCTGATTCCAAAAGATTTGTTCAGGCACCTTATTTTTTGTTCACATTTTCTCGATTTCTGATTCTTCTCCAAATCTGCCATGTACCGGAACCATCTCTTGGGATTCTTGAATATGGAGCAGAGTTTCCGCCATCTGGCCAAAGCTTCGGATGACGAATTCTTAGCTTCCACTTCAAAATTTGCATTCAAGTATTTATTCATTTCCTCTACTGCAAACCTGGTTCAGAAGGAACACACAAATAAATAATGGACATATCCCGGAACATAATAAAAAAGAACAACATTTTTATTTCATAATTCAAACCTTCCCGTCAATTGTCTACTTCTTGGATGATATTTTCATAGACTTGTCCTTCCTCATAATTATATGGATGTCCTTGTTTATCCGGGGTCGTACACCAAGAAATCTCAAGCTTCTGGGAAGCTTTAGTTGTCCTGTGAGACTGATTGACGGATAATGTCTTAAATGCCTATCACTTTTATTTAAATCTTTTCGGCATGCACGCATATTTCTATTCTTTGCTCGATTATTTATTTATGATTCTTTCTGTTACAAAGCAGTTAGAAAACGCTGTGGTTTTATCCGGGGAAGCTACTGTTTATGTGTTGAGTCTAAGCGAAAAATAATAACGGAGTACAAATTTTGGTTCTGGATTGAGTCTAAGCGTGAAAGAATAACGTACTATGAATTTTGGTTCTCGAAATTTCTTTATAAATTATTAGAATTGTATATTTAATTTTTAAATTTAAATCATGCATTTTATGTTAACGGCGAATTTTTGATGAAATTTTCCAATGAATCGTCTGGATGGCCTCCCACCTTCCAGATTTAATGGTGTGGTGACCTCACTTACTGGTGTGGTGGTTCGATTCTACCTCTCTTTGCTTCCTCCCATGGTGGAGAAGCTGGTTGGGGTTTTGAATTTTCCGCGAGAAATGTAAGAAAATGCAGGTGTAATGCAGTAGAAGACGGAGGTGCGGAAGAGGAATTCATGTCAGATATCCAGTGTGAAATCAGAGCAGAAGGATTGAGAAAATATGGAAGGCATTAAGAAGCGATTTCCGAAGCAGAGGAGTTATTTTGACTCAATTCTTTACAATATAATTTGGTGGGGTAAGGGAACGCTTTTTTTTTGTTTTCCTTGAATGTTGTTTGATCTAATGGAGAAAGCCAGTTGTCGTGCCATTTAATTTAATATTTGCATTTCTTTCATTTCCATTTCTGATTCCTTGGTGTTAACATTTATGGTATGGTACGGCGATAGATAATTTTTTCCTACAATTGTAGGTTTATTCTGAAATTTTTAGATTTCTCACTTTAGTTAATTATTTATATTAATATGAATTAAATTAATTAAACTGAATAAAATTTACCGGACAATGGATATCATTTCATATGTCAATGTATTTTTATTTAATTTCCATAGGTGTAATTTCAATATTTATTTTATTATTACAACTATGGAAAAATAGCATATGGTGCCGGATTGAGATGGGTAGATGGGAAATCTTTTGGAACTTTTAAGAAAGAAAGTTCCAGGGTGGTTGGAAATGAGAGTAGAAAGAGAAGAGATGCGACGGGCATATATTCTTCCGTGAACCTACATACAGCTTTGCTTATTCTCTCCTTCGGCTCCTCTGTTTCTGTTCTGTTTTTGCTTGTGTTCGTGTGTTCTGGAAGCGCTTCCAATGTGTTGTGTTGTCTCGTTACATGTGCGTTGTCATGTTATATGTGTTATATATGTGAAATTGTCTGGTGTTTGTGTGTTCATGTGCTCTAGAAGCGCTTTCAATGTGTTGCGTTGTCTCGTCATTTCTCTTTTCTCTGTTTCATGTTATAGGTTGAAAGTTGTTGAGGATGGAGGGTGAATGGATTTGGAAACTGTGAAAAAAACAGAGCATCGGGATTTGAATCAACTCACACACGTTGGATATGAAGTCGTTGAGGTCTTTGCTTTTTTCTTGGCCCTCTTTACAAGAGTTTTTTTTCTCTCCTTGAAAATTAGATATTATTATATCATTGCTCTTCTTTGTGTTTATTAGACGAATCTTTTTATTTTTAATTAAATGTTATTATTGTATCGGGAGATATTGATTTTTACGCCGTTGATTTTTAAGAAATGGCATGGCTCACTCAACGATTAGAGCCTGCAAACTCATCTATGTTATCAGTGATAAACGTTGGAGTTCGGCATTTCACTCATTCAGGGAAAAAAAGGTTGAATTATGGTTATAGAGAGTCGAGGAATAGCCAAAGTGGTTGTAGGGTCAGCGTAGCAGGCAAGTCAAATATTGGATGTGAGGCAAGTGTCTCGATTGTTGAGAATATAATGTCTTTGTGGGTGCAATGTGGATTTGGGGATAGAGCATGTAAAATTAGGGTTTCCCTCATCCATGACCTTGCCCTGCCATGGAGTACTGGCATCAGTTTTTGGTATCAGAGTGTGGATTATAGATATGTGAGGAATGATTTCTTGTAAATCTATGTGTATTTTTTACTTGTTGAAAAGCATCAAGTCATTGTGTGCCATAGTTGAAATCGGCTGAGAATTTTCTGTACTACCCATTGGAAATTGCAACCATTGAATGTTGTTGGAGGAACATATTGCTATTGGAGGAAACATTGTTTACTGTGAATAGAAAAAAGTTTCTGTGGAATGGATGGCAGGAATCAATCTACATTAAATTCACTAGTAGAGAATGGGGATCTGGTTCGAAGCTGGCAAAGGATAATCTCACAAATTTTCATTGACCAAAACTTAAAACAGAGACATTGATTCAACAATATTTCTTCACAGTTTTTTGACAGAGGTATGTTCAGTGTTCTTGTGTTTTCTAATATTAAGGTTGTTTTCAGAGATTAGGCTTTCACCTTAGGCTTTCAGAGATTCGGCCTTCACCTGTGTAAGGGGCATTTAGGAACATGAAAAGAACTAAAAGAATTTTTCTCTGATGTTTTAATTTTCAGTTGCAGATATGCCATCTCTTCATGGATTTTGTGATTGATGGTATCAGGTTATAGATAGTTTGTGTGCTATGGTGGGTATATGTTTTCACAGTCGCATTCTCCTCTGTAGATTGTTGGATGAATTTGCTATTTCATATGTTACGGAATGAATCTTCTTGTTTGGGCTTTTGGACGAGTTTTTAATATTTATCTGATGTGTAATGAGTTTTGAACCCTAACACCCAACTTAAATATACAGTACTATTTTAGCATGGCCCAACTCAGCATTACACAATACATAAATTCATTTTAACATGGATCCCCAACTCTATATTAATAGGGGTAACGTCGGGGTTCCAAGTTTGCATCAACATGATACAGTAACCCACTATAAAATGGGAAGGGCTAGAACTTTGATCACTTGCCTTCATCTATATATGGCTTAAGCTTAATCATATATTGTTTGTTTTATATTAAGCACAGAACATGTTCTCACCCCAGTTTGGGCATAAGAAAAGACAGTTTTAAACCCTCTCGATATGAGCAGGCCCTAAAGTTCGGCAGGTTCAAGATCTTACATATATGAGGGTCCCAACTAGATAGATATGGGAGATTGTGTAATTTGTTCCCTTATAAAATATTTTTAGAAAATGTAAACGTGATACCTTTCATTTTTAGTTGTAAAATTTGTAGATTCATGATATTTAGTTATGTGAGACATGATTATACACAACTTACAATAGATATTGATGTCAGATGAAAAGTAGTTGTGTTTTCTCCCCATGCAAATTTAGTTTCGTTTTCTCCCATGCATTTTTTTAATTTTTTTCATGTTCTGTATTAATTATTTTTCAATTCTGGTTCAAAATTGGGCTGGATGAATGAAAATTAGAAGGGAAAATGTGTTCCAGCATGAAATTTTACTTATTTTCTTGAAGGATTTGATGTATTAAAAGGGAAAATGTGTTCCAACATGAAATTTTACTTATTTTCTTGAAGGATTTGATGTATAACCTTGAGTGGTTTTTTCCCACTGATATTTGTTTGGACATATTTTTTTGATTCATTGCCATATTTCTGACTGTTTGATTAAACCATTTAATATTGCAAACCATTTAATATTGCAATTTTTGATATCTTTGTTTCATAGAAATCTTTAATCTTGTGGCTCGGGAGTAGCTATAGTTTTCATTGATTTTGATTCATTGCCATATTTATGACTGTTTGATTAAACCATTTACTATTGCAATTTCTCATATCTTTGTTTCATAGAAATGTTTAATCTTGTGGGTCGGCAGTAGCTGTAGTTTTCATTGATTTAAACATTGAAAGCATAGTTATGTAGTGCTTTTATAATATTCCATTTGGTAAGGGATGTTTAATCAGTCAATCCTTTTATGTTTTGGTGTTTTTTGTTATATTTTTTTGTTTAATTCGTTGAAATTAATAAAGAAAGAGTTAAAAATCACAAAGTTGAGTGTAAAATCTAATAATCTAAAATCTGCTAATTAGATGGTGAACGTAGAAAGGAATTTCAAGTATAATCTTTTATCTATTCAAAAAAAAATATTTTAAATAAACAAAATCATAATCTTACCGAAAATTATAACCCAAATAAAAAATCAAAAAAACAAAATAATAAATTGCACTTAATTAAAATAATTTTCACAGTCGCATTCTCCTCTGTAGATTGTTGGATGAATTTTCTATTGCATATGTTACGGATTGAATCTTCTTGTTTGGGCTTTTGGACGAGTTTTTAATATTTATCTGATGTGTAATGAGTTTTGAACCCTAACACCCAACTTAATGTAATACAATAACCTATTTTAGCATGGCCCCCAACTCAGCATTAACACAATACAATAATTCATTTTAACATGGATCCCCAACTCTGTATTAATAGGGGTAACGTCGGGGTTCCAAGTTTGCATCAACATGATACAGTAACCCACTATAAAATGGGAAGGGCTGGAACTTTGATCACTTGCCTTCATCTATATATGGCTTAAGCTGAATCATATATTGTTTGTTGTATATTAAGAACAGAACATGTTCTCACCCTAATTTGGGCATAAGAAAAGACAGTTTTAAACCCTCTAGATATGAGCAGGCCCTGATGTTCGGCAGGCTCAAGATCTTACATATATCATGGTCCCAACTAGATAGATATGGGAGATTGTGTAATTTGTTCCCTTATAAAATATTTTTAGAAAATGTAAACGTGATACCTTTCATTTTTAGCTGTAAAATTTGTAGATTCCTAATATTTAGTTATGTGAGACATGATTATACACAGCTTACAATAGATATTGATGTCAGACGAAAAGTAGTTGTGTTTTATCCCCATGCAAATTTAGTTGCGTTTTCTCCCATGCAAATTTTTAATTTTTTCATGTTCTGTATTAATTATTTTTCAATTCTGGTTCAAAATTGGGCTGGATGAATGAAAATTAGAAGGGAAAATGTGTTCCAGCATGAAATTTTACTTATTTTCTTGAAGGATTTGATGTATTAAAAGGGAAAATG
This sequence comes from Pinus taeda, assembly GCA_000404065.3. Taxonomy (NCBI): domain Eukaryota; kingdom Viridiplantae; phylum Streptophyta; class Pinopsida; order Pinales; family Pinaceae; genus Pinus; species Pinus taeda. The sequence goes on along the minus strand of APFE030561299.1, from coordinate 110,856 downwards.
TGTTCCATCATGAAATTTTACTTATTTTCTTGAAGGATTTGATGTATAACCTTGAGTGGTTTTTTCCCACTGATATTTGCTTGGACATTTTTTTTTGATTCATTGCCATATTTCTGACTGTTTGATTAAACCATTTAATATTGCAATTTTTGATATCTTTGTTTCATAAAAATCTTTAATCTTGTGGCTCAGGAGTAGCTGTAGTTTTCATTGATTTTGATTCATTGCCATATTTCTGACACCCATGCAAATTAGAAGTCTCAAAGTACACCAGAACCATGGCTGTAGCTAGCTTGACTTTCTTCTTTGTCTAAAACAGATCTGGTTGTAAAATTTAACAGCATGGGATTTCATCTGGAAGCTGCAAATGTGAATTCCGTTATTGAACAAGATCATTTAGCATTCTGGAAGAAGATGAAGTCAAACATACCATATGAACTGCTAGAACCAACAAATGGGAAACTCATAATCACAGGACTCTTACTTGTAGAATTTTGAGCATTAATGATCAAATGACTCACATCTGCAGTGCCAAAACACCGAAAGAAAAATGCACCAAAAGAAAAATGGGGCACATGTGTGTGAAAATAAAGCTATAACTGTGCGATTTGTCTGAGGGAACTTCACCAAATAAAGAGGAGGCTCCTAATATGTAGCGAAACACAACAATCAATTGAAATTCAAGTTGTTTAACATTTATGAATATCAAGCTGTCATCCTAAGATATCGCTGAGGAAATTTTCACAAATAAATATGACAACATAAGATGTGGCCAACAACATCAATCACTTCAAAAAATTGTTAGAGATGCTAGCACCTGTTGAGGCACCAATTCAAAATGTACATGCAGTCATTGCCTTGCTTGCATTACTAGCCTAATCTTATGACAGTCTGGTCACTTCATTTGACATGGAGCCCAGATCGCCATAATAATGCAAGAGAAGACATGAAAGAAATATTCAAGGTTGATAACAAAAAACACAGTTTTCTTTCAACAAGTAGGAACAAGAAGTTCGAGAAAAAGGTTGTTGATCTGACACGAAAATGAGATTCACTTGTAATTATATTTTTTGTTGCTAAAATAGCCAGGTATAATTCATTTATTGCATAAAGCAATGGCACCACACCAAAGGAGCATTGGAAAATGTTTTCAGTTGAAAAGGAGGAGAAAGCAAATGTGGCAACATACTTCAGGTAGTATGAGCCTACTACTTACATCAATGCTCCACCGATTGGTGCCCTTGCATTTTTTCGTGGTCATCCTTCCTAGCAAGCATCTGAAAATTAATGTGCACCAAATTCCTCTCACAGAATTGAATATATTTGTACTCAAAATCTCACCCCAATGAAAAGCCCAAATAAACTATGCACCTTGCAAAGTGCACAGGCAGGCACAATGGATGTAGGAAGCTTGCAATGCTGGTGGTTTAGGATTATCTGATTTTCATGGCCTTCATGGCTAAGTGGGTAGTACACAATCAAGCACACTGGATGCAGGCGCTTGAGTTTGCAATTGTAATGGTGGTGGTTTATTGTATTTTTTTCAACTAAAAAAATTGTGTTTGGAGCAGTTTTCAGATATATATCATTTTGCTTGAGATTGGACCACGTTTGGAGTAATTTTCAGATATATATAATTTTGTTTGGGATTAGACTTCCCTACTTAACTATTAACCATTAAACCATGTCCTAAAAACTATTGAAGGTGTCTGAATGGCTAAGTGGTTCGTTATAAATCTGGTAACTGATTACGATGCAATGGGAAAACACCTTCAGCATCGCTCGAACCTGTGCCCAAATGGAGACCTTGAATGTATCTGTTTCACCAGACGCTGGGAGCTGCCAATGTAGAAAATTTATAGCAGCACGGGGTGGGATTCGTATGCATGGGTCTTCCGGGCGCCTGCCAAAATGGTCGATGTCATTGTTCATAGAGTATAATCTACCTTACGCCTAGGGCACAGCCTGCCGGGAATCAGCACCGCGAGCGGACCTACGAGGTGAGCAAGCACCGTGAACAGGAGAAATGAATGCTCGAGAGGACCTGTTCCGGTTGTGCGAATGGAGCAAATGAATGTTTGGCGCGAGGGATCGTTTGAAATTGCACGGGTGTTGGTTGCCAGCATAGCGGGTGCCAGCTCAGAGGTGGTGGGGCAAAGAAGCGTTAATTAGTGTTATATGTTATCGATTGCTTTACATAGTGTTATATGTTATCGATTGCTTTACATAGTATTATATGTTATCTATTGCCTTACGGCGTTTTCTTTGCAACGTCTGGTGCAAATGCTAGTTATGTATGCGGAAGTTAACTGGACTTCTATTTCACAATCAATTTCTCTATACCACACGCGCTTGAACGGCGATGGAATATGTAAAAACGGCTATTTGTCTCTCTAATATGGATATGTATTACCCTTCAATTTTTGAACATATATAACTCCTCTACTTCGTATCGACGAATGAGGGCAAATGAAGAGGAAGCAACGTTCAAAATTATACATTATAATTTTACACATATAATTATAGGCATTATAATGCATAATTAAAATTTATATATATGATTTAAAATTTATATATAATATATAATATATATATATATGAAATGAGATGAACTATTGTGATTTAAGTTGGAAGATTTCAAAATAAAAAGATCTTATCTTATTACATAAATTTAAATTTGATTTTTTTAGAATATTTAAAGTTAAATTATTTCATTTTTAATATTTAAAAAAATATATTATTTTAAAAATATAATTTATTATTATTTTTTTATATGTATTTTTGACCAAAAAAATAATTTAATAAAATAATAATATAATTTGAGATATTCATTTTATAATAAAAAAAAAATTGTTTTAAATTAATGGAATTAATAATATAACTTCACATAGTTTTTATTATATTATTGATTAAATAAAATTAAATAAATATTTAATTATAATAGAAATTAAAAATTAAATTAAAGGAAGAACACTCTCCAGAAAACTTTGAATCACAAGAAATGGGCAAGAAAGAAACAACTCTCAAGACAAGTAAGGAGAAATCCCCGCCCAACAACAAAAAAGTGAACTCAACAACCTCTCAAGCATCAACAGTTATGAGGATTCGAATACCACACAAAATAAATTTTCATTTAAGAGCAAAGCAGATCTCCCAGACCAAACTTCTTCTCCAACTATCTTTAAAAGGACGAACACAACAGCTCGAGAAGCTAAGACACCAATCTCCCAAGAAGCAGAAGAGATGAAGGAGATGCAAGATAAAGGAAGTTGGAAGACCATAGAGATAAAAAAGAAATCTACAGCACCAATCTCGCCAGAAAAGATGAAAAGCTACACAATTAAGAATGAAGAAAATTATAGGTCTGATAGACCAATTTAGTTTGGTGGACATTAACCACCACCACCACCATCATCATCAATATTTAATTACTTATAATATGAATAGATATTAAGATAAAATATTTAAATAAAATATAAAACAATAAAATTCTTTTTAACCTTATTTGAATTTTAATAAAATAATATATTTATAATATTTAATTACTTATAAATGAATAGATAATAAGATAAAATATTTAAATAAGAATAAAAAAAAAAAAATGCTTTTAGTGTTGTGATTTAGTTTGAAGATTTCAAATAAAGAAATCTTGTTTCTTATTACACAAGTTTAATTTATTTTTTTAGAATATTTAAAATTAAATAATTTATATTTTTAATATTTTTTAAAAAATTATAATATAAAAAATTTATTACTATTTTTTATTAATTAATTATATTAATACCTTTTTTATATATAGTAGATTGGTAAAATGAATTAAGAAAATTAGTAATGTTTATATTAGATTTGATTTATAAAATTTTTTTGTTGTAAAATTATATATATAATATATATAATACTAATATATATATTATTAACCGTTTTATTATATTATTAATTAACATAAATTTTTTTTTTCTCGGTAAAAGACTATCTAAGCATTTGTATTATATTTACAGTGAAATTTTACAACTGATACGCATGCTGAGCATGGAAAAGCCCCGTACGGGTACTGTGTCTACAGAAATCCAGCGATCTAAGGCTCCCTCGCACGGGCAGCATCAGCTGGTTGACCATAACCTTGTCCAAAATTGACATTGTTTTGCTAGACAGACAAAAAACAAAAGTTCCAAGGTGCAGCATGACGCTAACTATCCTCATGAATGCCCACGCAGGGGCGACTAACCGAGCTTGACTGTAAAATGTAGCCGCTAGACAGTAATTCAACATAGACAACGTGCAAAATAGGATTACCCGTTATGGCTTCATTCCTGGATATGAGCTGATGGCGGTCGAAGGCCAGCGAGATGCTCCTCAGCCTCCTCACAGGGGCTTTTTTCTTCCACGACGCGCGCCCATCCCTGGCCTTCTTCCACCCCTTCCCATCTCGCCTTCCATGATTCCTCGGTGAAGCCCGGAGGAGCTGGCCCCAGAGAAGGCGTATAAACTTCCATGGGTTCCTTCCCCTTGTCTCCTGCTTCCTGCCTTGGCTGCGCCACTGAAGCTTCCCCTTCCTCTCCACCTGGTGGCAAAGGTAGCTGCACAGATGACATTTCTTGCATTTCTGATAATTCCCCTCCCTCGCCTCCTGGTGGCAAAGGTGGTGGCGCCACCGTGCCTTCCCCTTCTTTGGGCGATTGTGTGAACATAATTGAGATGTGGGCGTTGATGCCCTGGTTCCCTGAGGTTCTGCCCAAGGAGAAGACGACGGAACCAAACGCAGGAAGCCCTGTCTCGCCCTCCCTCGCGCTGCCGACTTCCACAAGCTGATGAGCTTGCAGTGGTGTTGCTGTTGCTCTCCTGTGGCAGTTGCAGCAGCAACAATGTTGTTGTCCCTCTCCTGCTGGGCGTCTGGAAGATGCTCCTCTTCCTCGACCCCTCCTACTCGGCTGCCTCTCCCGTGTTTGTGCCATTGTGCCTCCTGGTTCCCAGACTTCTGCTTACCGAAAGACGACCTCGCGGAGCTCTGCCAGCGATTTCGAGAGCGATTGTGCCTCCAAGGTTGGGACAGCGGATTGATTATGCATTCGAGGGCAATGTCTCCACTTTGAAGGCCATCAACCCCTGCAATTTCCGTGTTCTTCCACAGGCAAGGCTTGGCCTGATTGCCAAAATTCCCTTCTAACCAACTTCCCCAACCCCTGCTGTGAAATTCGCTCGGACCAGGAATGTCATGGCCGCCTGTCATTCTGCTATCAAATGGTCGATACTTGGTTACGGATTGAACCTGCATTGAAGTCACCCTGTGGTTTCTAACCGTCCCTCTGCTCGGCATTGAATGCCTGGAGCTCCCGCGAATTGCCTTAATTCCTTGACGGTGCATGTAGCTACCAACTGTCACAGGCACGAGGCGACGCATGCTGAGCATGTGCTTCGTCCTGTTGGGCTGGGCTTTCACCCGCATCCGGGAATCCTGCCTCATAATGAATAAGACTCTTACAGTCCTGAGCCTTTTGAGAGTTTGGGATGATGTCCAGATTCCCTGTGAGAAGGGTCTGGGGACAGTCCACTCCCAGGTTGGCTAAGAGGTCGGTAGTCTTATTGCCTTCCCTTCTTGTGTGAAGAAAAGTGAGTGCTCTGTTTTGATGTATCTCCCTTTCAATGTTGTTCAATCTGGCTTCAAGTCTCCAACTGTGAGCCACTTTCCTGGTTTGAGAGCCATTCTGTATTCTTATTGCCATATTGATGATGATCTGGGAGTCTCCTTCTACCATCAGAGGTTGTAGATTAAGTTCCCTTGCTATTGATAGTCCTTGCCAAAGTCCTTCCAGTTCAGCTGAGTTGTTGGTGTCCCATCCTAGACTTCCATAATAAAGTTACAAGAGTTTGCCTTTGGAATCTCGTATGATGCCCCCAAACCCTGCTTGTCCTGGGTTGCCTTTGGAGGCCCCATCAAAGTTGAGTTTGTAGGAGTTAGTGGGTGGGGGTGTCCATCTGCTGTTATCTTTGATGTTTCTGTTGGTTCTCTGAGTTGTAGTGGATTCCTGATGTATTTGAAGCTCCCAGTTTTCAAGAATGTTTTTCTCATTGTCGACGGTTGGGAAGTCCTCTTTTGCCCAAGGATGCATGAGCATCGTTTCCCTGAGATTGCTCTTCAGACGATTCCATATTATTTCTATTGTGGAATTCTGATTTTTGAAGATGCGGCGATTTCGTTCCTTCCATATGTTCCAAAGAGTTATTCCCGGGATGATATTCCAGAGGTGATTGAGAATCGCGCAGCTGTAGGGACTTTTCGGCCATTGTCTGATGGTATCAATGATGTCATTGTTTACTTTGCATCGTCTTTGGCATCTGAAGCTGATCTTTTCCCAGATTTGGTTGGCCAGTGGGCAAGTATCTAGCAGATGTTGCTGGGTTTCCTCATTTAGGAAGCAGTTGTGACAAACAGATGGACCCTGAAAATTGCGTCTTCTTAGTTTGTCCCATGTGAGAATTTTCTGGTGTCCTACCATCCAGAGGAAGTGGGTTATTTTGGGCCAAGCTTTAAAACTCCAGATTCGCCCCCAGAGAGGATCTGGCCTTATGGGAAAGTCACCAACCAGATTGTAAGCCTCTGTGGTAGAATAGGACCCTTTCGGTGTGTAACCCCATCTAAGAATATCTGCTCCTTCCTGAGCTCGGATGCTTCTTTTCTTTAGATCGTTCTCCAGAACATCTGTACTTGCAATGTTGGCGTTAGTGGTTATCTGATTTATTGATAGCCATTGTCTGAATCCATTCACTGTTTCATGGTTCCAAAATTGGTGGACTGTGGCTAGCTGCTGCTCCTGCCTGAGCTGATTAAGTTCTGGCGAAAGAGTGCTGGAGAGGCTTGGCATTTGATTCCATGCATCCATCCAAAAGCGAGCCGTGTGCCCATCCCTTATCTCCCAGAAGCTATGTTTCTGTATGAGCTGATAGTGTTGCTTCGCCGCATTCCAGATGAGAGATCCTCTGCCCATGGGCGTAAATCTGATGAGTTCTTCATGGGGTCTGTTATCGGCATACTTGGCTCTCCAAATTTTGGACCATAGTTTGTCCGGATTCGTTACCCATTGCCACCAAATCTTAGCATTCATTATAGTATTACTGTTCTCAGGGTCCCTTAGGCCTGAGCCTCCCTGGATTTTGGGCTTGCATACTTTATCCCACTTTATCAAGGCCCATTTGCGCTTTGTCTCTGTGCTTCCCCAAAGAAAGTCTCGCTGCAGATTTCTTAACCTTTTTAGAACCCATTTGGGAGCAGCTAGGATAGAAAAGAGGTATAGGGGCATGGATTGTAGGACAGACTTTATCAGAACCACTCGACTAGCCATATTGAGAGAGCGGAGAGTCCATAGAGAGAGCTTTGATTCGAGCTTTTCAAGCAGGATCCTCCAAGCTGGCTGTTTGATTGCAGAGTCCGTGAGAGAAGCTCCCAAGTAGGTGGAGCGGAGGGAGGCAGTGCGGAAGCCTAGAATGCGGGTGACTGCATTTTTGACCACAGGAGGGGTGTGGAAGAAGAAGATATGAGATTTGGAGCAATTGACTTGGGTGCCAGAGGCAGCTGAGAAGTCGCTGAGCAGAGATTTCAGATGATAGGCTTCTTGGACCGAAGGATAGCCGTAAAGCATGGTATCATCAACAAATTGTTGATGAGAGGAGGCAGGGGTGTGGTGGATAGAGATTCCTTTGAGTTGATGAGTAAGGAGGGCCTGCTTGATGTGCCTTCCTAGACCTTTAGCCATGAGCACAAAAAGAAAGGGGGATAGGGGATCTCCCTGCCTTATACCTCGCGAGGGCTTGAAAGGGCATGAGGGGAAACCATTGACCAAGATAGAGAAGTGGGAGGAGGTGATGAGACTCATGATCCAGCGGACCCAAGAGGAGCAGAATCCAAAAGCAATCAACATGTGGTGAATGTATTTCCAGCTTAGTTTGTCAAATGCTTTGGATAGATCAAGCTTGAGTAGCATACCTGCTTGCTTGGAGAGCTTGAGTGAGTGGATGATTTCATTTGAGAGAATGATGCCGTCCAGAATCTGTCTTCCTTCGACATAGCCCGACTGCTCCGGAGAGACGAGCATAGGAAGTAGGGGTTTTAGCCTGTTTGCTACCACTTTGGAAATAACTTTGTATATGACATTGCAAAGGGCAATGGGTCTGAACTTGTCAGGTGTCATGGAGTTCTCCTCTTTAGGTATGAGGGCGATGAACGTAGAGTTGAAGGAAGGGAGAATCCATCGCAATGCTCTAGATTCCTCAACTATTTCCCAGACCTCCTTTTTAATCATGTCCCAGAAAGCGTGAAAGAAGGTTGTGGTGAAGCCATCCGGGCCTGGGGCCTTACCTTCTTTCATCTGTGCCATTGCCTCATCGACTTCCTGGGGTTGAATTGGGCGCATGAGGAGCTCGTTATGTTCATCTGTTACGAGCTTGGGAATGTTGCTTGTTATTTTCCCAATCTCCCTTTGTCTGTCCCCCTCCGGTTCCCTGTGAACTTGTTGAAAATGATTAAGGAGGGTCTATTCTATTTCCCTGTGCTCCTCCACTTTTGCTCCCTGCTGGCTTTGGAGGAAGGGTATGTTGTTGTGCATCCTTCTCTGTACTACTGTGTTGTGGAAGAACCTAGTGTTGCGCTCTCCCTCTCGCAACCATCTGACCCTCGATTTTTATTGCCAGTATATCTCCTCTTGTTTCCTTCGTTCCTCCAGCTGATCTGATATGTGCCGTTCCTGATCCAGAGTTACGTCCGTGTGCCCATCATTGATTATTTTCTGATGAAGCTCCTTCAGTTCCTTAATTAATTTCTGCTGCTCCTCAAATATGTTCCCAAAGGTCTCCCTATTCCAGCGCTTTAGATGACTTTTAAGGAACCATAATCGTTGCTGAAACCGGTACATTTTTGAGCCCTCCGGAGGGGTGAAGGAGTCCCAGGTGGTTTTGACGAAGTTCTTGAATGCAGGATGGGTTAGCCAGAAGGCTTCGAAGCGGAAGGGGCGTCTGGTATGATTCCCTGGTCTTTGCCATTGCAAGGAAATTGGCCAGTGATCAGACCCAGTGTGGGCGAGAATTTCTGCTGTGAAGTCTCCCCCAAGGTGGACCGCATTGTCCGAAATCAGAAATCGATCAAGTTTGGAGGATATTTGATGTTTTCCCCCGCGGCGGTTACTCCAGGTGAAGGTGCCATTACAGAATGGGAGATCAATGAGAGAGGCCATTCGGATGAAGTCCTTGAAACGATCTGCCTCTGGTTCCAGTCTTGTTCTTCCTCCTGATTTCTCCTCTGTCTTGGTTATCATGTTGAAGTCTCCACCAATAATCCAAAGAGGATGTTGCTGATTACTGTTTAATACCTCAATGGTTTGAAGGAGCGCACTTTTATTGCCAGGATCTTGTGGAAAATAGACATTAGATAGGTTGCCATGAACATTGGTCCCTATTATATGGAAAGTTGCTTGAATAAGATAGTGGGAGGCATGAAAATCTGAGAGTGAGACAGCTTGTGAGTTCCATGCAATAGCAAGTCCCCCAGAAGCTCCCGAAGCATCAACTGCTACTGATTTGCAACCTGGCCATGCTTTCGCAAGAAAGCGACCTAGCGATGTACTGTTGCATTTGGTTTCCTGAAAGAAACACATCTGCGGATTTTGCATCCTGATCATTTTTTTCAACATCCTTTGTTTTCCTGGGCTGTTGAGCCCTCTTAAATTCCAAGAGACCAGCTTCATGGTTTAACTGATTGGTGCAGGCCTGTAGTACTTTGTCAACTTTGCGTACCTTCCTGAATCCACCAGGATTTTTCCAACCTCTATGGTTCGTTGGAGATCTGTCTTCCTCCCTCTCTTTTTGGAGTCCTTTGGTCGCGCGCTGTCATTCCATTCGCTGCCAGGATGAATGCCAAGTTTGTTTTGGTGGTAAGCTCTGGAGATGACCTCTTCTAGTTTTTCTAGGTCGGTTTCAGTGATGGATTCATAAGCCTGTTTCCTGCACGCTAACTCTAGATCGATGATATTCAGGCCATTTAAATCAATGCTTTCTGGTTCTTCCTGCATGTTTTGGACTTGGCTTCCTTCTTCCTGATTAATCTCTGAATCCTTCTGAGAGAATGCCAACCCATCCATTTTCATTTCCTCAGGGATCTCGGGTTCATTTTCCGGGCTTCTTCTAAGAATGATAAGGCTGATCACCGGCGATTTGGACCAAGATGGGTTAGGAGGTGGGGGATTGGAGGAGGAGGAGGGGCGATTAGGGTTAATGCCAGGGGCAGAAGGCAGATCTACTGGGCGATCTCCTGAAGAGAGAGAGCTGGTTTTGGATGCAGGGGTGTTGGGTTGAGGAGCATGGGAATCTGGGGGCGTCATGTTTTCATGGGAGGGGGCGAAATCCTCTGGAAGATTGCCAAGAGACTCAAAGCTATTCTTAGAGGCCTGATTCTGGGTTTTGGATATCTGGGGTTTTGGCCCATTTTGAGGCTTCTTGTGCATGCGTTTTCTGCTTGTGACTTTGGCGAATCCATCCTGGGCAGAGGTATCAGAGGTCTCAGGAGCACTGGTTTTGGCATTTAGGGGGCAGTCCCTAAATAAGTGTCCTATCACATGGCATCTTCGGCATCTAAATGGGACATGCTCGTAGTCAAGAGGCTGTGTCCATTCCTCATCTCTATGAGTTAGGGTGACATAGTCAGGAAGGGCTTCATTGAGTCTGATGAAAACACATATTCTGGCATAAGAAATGAACTTACGGTTTTTTGTTTCCTCAGCGGCCCTGATGTATTTGCCCACTCCATTGCCTATCTTCATAAGGCATTGCTCTGCCCACTATTCCTCCGGGAGCGAGAAGAGCCTGATCCAGACAGGAGCCCAAGCCAGATCTTCGTTGTTTGGGTTGAAACGGGGTTTCCAGTTCCGGAGATAAAGCCCTGCCGAATTGAAGAAATACGGACCTCCTTCCAGAATTTTGTGCTTGTCTTCCAAACAATAAAATATGACTGTGAAGAAGCCCTTTGCCCCTAATTGAAGCGTGACATCCCCTTTTGGCCTCCATTTGGCAGCTATCCATCCTCTTAAGGCTCGTTCAGTTGGCCAGAACCCTATAAATTTTCCTATGACTGCATGGTCTTGCATGAACTCAATGCGGTCGTCAATAATGTCTCCTGGCAGCTCTATTCTCGGTCTTTCCTTGGCTATTGGGCGGCAGGTCGACGAAGTGACCTGAGGTTTGTCATTTTTTGGATCTTGTTCGTTCTGCAAGTTGCTGGTGTCTTCTGGATTCTTCTACCCTTGACAGAGCAGGTCTGGATCAAAGGATCCAAAGATGACTTCCTCATTTGCTTTGAGGTTGGAAGGGGAGGGCTGTGACGCCCCCCCCTGATGCGAGCCCATGACAGTCGCTTCCTTCCCGTCCGAACAGGCAAGGAACAGAGACGTTAGGCGAAGCAGAGGCTGTGCGATGCAGGCTGTCGGCGCTTCCGAAGGGCGCGATTCAAAACCCTAATCAGGCGCTCGCGCATCAGAGCTCGATCCTGAAGGGCATCCAATTTGATTATCTAATTAACATAAAAATTAAAAT
>APFE030561299.1:14325-51843 GCA_000404065.3 Pinus taeda | reverse complement strand
CTCTTCATGTCAAAACTTCAAAAAGAGAGAAAGTCACTTAAAAACATGTTTATCTTTGGGTACGCAGGTTCTCTCTACCTTGCCTGCGTGTACGCACTCCAAATACAATGTACCTGTGTACTTGTACGCTCTGTAAGCCAAAGGTTGGGTGCGTACCCCTGTAAAGGTCAAAAGGCGTGAGTTTCATTTTTAAAAAGTTACTTGTGGTCACTTCTAGAGCCTTCTAGAAGAGTGTTTGACGTGTATTGAGCGCCTCCAGATGGTTCATGCATCCCTATGATAGAGGAACTTATCCCATCAAGAGAGGAGCTACCCCATCCAAAGAGGGAGTAATCCATTGATGTTGGACCTGAATAACTTCCTCTAGAACACTATAAATACAGGCATTGGGCTAGAGGGAGGTTGAAAGCTGAACATTCTATAGGGTAAATGCTGCTGGAATTAGGACTTCCATTTGTTGACTTGTGAGGAGAGAGCACTATCCTTCCTTGTTGCCATAGTGGGAGTGGGTGAGCTTGTCAAAGTAGAGGAAATCTCTTGCTGGACCCTGGGAGGAGCTTGCACAACACCAAGGCTCAGGTTGTAATGGTTCCTTTGATTATTTAATGCAAATAAGTCCATTCTTCTCAATGATTTGTTAATGAATTATTTCATGTATTCCTTGGTCAATATGATAGATATGCTTTATTTTATGATGAATATTCAGATGCTATGTAATCGTTTGCTTTGTTAGTGTATGCAGGTCTGAAAATGAAGGAGGAGCTCATCTGGATCAGCAAGGCTGGACTGCTACAACAAGCGTTGGACCTAAGGTAAGATCGAAAACATTTGAATTCTCATAGAATGATGTGTATCTAGAGAAGGATAGCTCTTGTTTGGTTTGTTTATCATTAGAGAGTCTTAGACTCCTAGGAAGGTTGGATTTGTCCGCAAATATAACTCATTCCGTGTGACAGCACCTTTAACCTCAATGAAGCTAAATGAATGACATTAGGGTTTTATTATCAAAACCCTGATCAGGTATGGAAGGATCGTTGGCAAAACCCACATTAGATGAAAATCAAGTTGTTTATGTGGTTGGTTCAACAAAAGAAAATTCTAAATTGGGAGAATCATTTGAAAAGGGGATTTGCTAGCCCATCCAAATGCCATTTATGTGGCTTACAGGAGGAGACGATGGAACACTTACTCAACCTCTGCCCATTCACCTCTACCTTGTGGGATTGGGTGGCCTCAGTCTTCAGGGAAATTGATAGGGATAGACTCAGCATCACCAACAATTTGAAGAATTGGAGGAAAGACTTCTCAGGTAATGAAATCATTAACAAATCTTGGACTCTGGTTCTAGGTTTTATTATCTAGGATGTTTGGAAAGAACACAATGGAAATATTTTCAAGAACAAAATAGGCTTGACCCAGTACATCCTTGCCCAAATATTACAATAGCTCAAAGACATAGTTGGAGCCCTTATGTGGAAACTTCCGGAGAAACCTCCTTTTCCCCATGATACTCGCATATTTCTATAGTTGGGTCTCCATTCGTTGGTTCCCTAGGGAATGATCAAGGGTGTGAGCCAAACAACTGTTGGTAAAGATATTTGGCAGCCTCCTCCTCGTGGTTTTTTGAAAATCTATATAGACGAAGCCTTTAAGGGCAACCCAGGGATGGCTGGATTTGGCAGGGTCATAAGAGATGAGCAGGGGCGCATAAAGGATATCTTTCATAGTCATTTGGGGACTGCCACTAATAACATGGCAGAGCTCACGGCCTTAGAGCAGTGCCTAGAAATCCTAATCGAGTCAAATTTACACAATGACATCACTGAAGCAGACTTTGAATTGGTCATTAATGCGGCCAAGAAAATACGTAATGGAATGACACCTGGAAAAGTATCGAAACATTGGAGGCTATTGTAGGGCTTTCAACTTATTTATTCCCACTTGCAAACCTTGAGAACTGTCAGCTTCATTCATGTGCGAAGAAAAGCCAATATGTTAGCTAATTGTCTGGCGAATAAATAAGTGCTTTGTAAGGAAATTTATATTACGTATGCTTGGGATTCGACACCCTCAGGTAAATTGTGCAATGATTGTGCACTTTTGAACCATGAGTAATGAGCAAGAGAAAGACTAGTGGAAGTAGGAGATAGTGGAAGTAGGATTCAATCCTAACCGTCGATCCCACAAACAATGCTTAGGTCAGAGCTAACTATAAGGGAGGAGTACGTGGTAAACAACGAGCTAGTTGAAGGGCCACTGGCCATAGGTTTTGATGGCCTTTGTTATCGAATGGCTATTGGGTTGGAAAGTGATCAGAGGTTAAGTCTACAAGCAGACCCGAAGATTTATAGATCAATGGTTTATAGTATTTATCGGCTTCGTAAAGCGGGTGAAGGTCGTGCTAGTTTCTGATCCAATATCATTGAGGACCATTGGATCAAAAGGGGCTTGATCATATGGATATCGAGTTTTGAAAGTGATCGGACGTCAAGTCTTAGAATGGACCTAAATTTTTCTAAACCAATGGCTTATAATCCTTTTCAGATCCGTGAAGCGGGTAAGAGTTGTGCATTTTTCAGGGCCATATCATTAAGGACTATCAGATCATACGAGGTCTTGATTGAAAGGATATTGGGTTTCAAAATGGGAGAAGGATAAGTCCAAGAGTGGACCCGAAGTTTTATACGCTAATAGTTTATTTTCTCTGTCAGCTCCGTAAAGTGGGTAAGGGTCATGTAAGTTTCCGATGCGATTTCTTTAAGGACTGTCGGATTAGTGGGGTTCCTATCGAATGACTATTGGGTTGTATAAAGGTCGAAGGTTTATGTGTAAGCTTTATATGTAAGGTTTTTGGTTTTGTTGACCCTATTGACTGATAATCATCAATGGGTCTGTCTTTTGTTGGTCTTTACACTTGTAAAGATGTGTACCATATGTAATATTTTTATCGGTTAATCAAAGGCTCCATTCTTACTTGACCAAAAAAAAAGAAAACATGGCACGTTCCTTGTATTAAACTTGATCAACAAATATATGTGATAATAAGAGTCCAGCCCAAAACCGAGGGTGATACAAAATTACAAAGTGAATGAAATTACAGACTTAGAGATCACTAGCTTGGTTCTACCTATAGTCTACATTATATACAGTCTCTTAGCCTTAGCCATATTCTACTAATTACAATCATTTCTTATTCAAGCCTTTCGGCCAAACAGACTAACAAACAACATTGCAAAACTGGCTAATGGTTATAATAAAGCACAAAATGTTTTGGCCATAGACCATATTCTTGGCAAGTATCCCTAATTATATGTCGTCAATGTCCAACCTCAGATAGTCCACAATTGAACTAGGAGTCGTGGATCAAAAAAGCCCACATGGAAGGATTCGAACTATCACAGAGATCACAGAGCAACATCATTGGCGGTGCAGGAATCTACCTACACTGATCACACTAACTAATGATTAACACTTAGTTCTTCAATTACTTTTAGGAAAGTTAAACATAAGTTACAAGAGATACTAAAAGGCATGAAATCTATGTAAAGTAATTAATAAAGCACTTAATAAATCTCAATTATGAAATATGAAGTATATGTAGGAATAGATGATTATCTTGGACTAGTGCAAGAATGAGAGAGTTAAATAGAGATACAATAGAGGTTAAGGGTCATGGGAATAGGGTAAAAATAGAGCAATTTGGGAAACCGAAAATCCTACATGAAGCACATTCACTCACCACGCATTCTAGAAAATGAAGAAGAAGGAGAAAGCAACGAAGAAGGAAGAGGATAAACAAGATCATTGTTTGGTTTATTTTCTCTCACACATGCTAAAGGAATATTAGGGTTTTTACAATAGACCTGGGGTTTCTATCTTCAAGTTTGATCTTGGAGAAAAGGAGATAAATAGGTCAATCAAAGGTCACCAAGGGTCATCCTCAAGCTACAGAAGTCAAGAAAAGGCAAGAAAAGGTTAAGGGAATGCTTTACAGGAAGATCAAAGCTCACATGTGGGAAACTGCAACTGTAGGGAGGCCGAAATTTCAGATATGCAATAGGAGGCTAAAAATCTTGCAGCAGGAGATCAAAGAAGTGCAAGTGGAAGAGATTTGACTAGGTTTGACTAGATTGAAGATAAGACATCATCGGAAGAGGTTGTTATTTATCTTGGAGGGCATTGGTCTCATTCCTAAATTCATGCAATTCATTAATTGAAGAATCTATAAGGAAGAGAAGATATTTATGGGTTTTCCTCTCAAGAGGAGAGGTTTTGGCCCTGGCTTGCAGCATATATCCTATGTTCCTTCTCTTCTTGTTTCGGTAGGCATTTTGTGATACACACACATAATAATAAGAAATAAATATAATAAGTAAAATGACATCACAAGAAGTTATCAAGTAAAAGAGAATTAATCATAATCATTTCCTTGTAGAATTCTCAACATGGTTTTAGAGCTAAGGTTAGATAAGGGAATTATGAATATCTCCACTACATTGAACTTTCTCATCAAAAGGTGTTTAAAGGTAGAAATATGTATCAATAAAAGCATCAAGGAGACATGGAATCTCATATTCACTACAAATGAGGAATTGATCACATCAAAATATGAAGGTCTCTTCTTAGCACTCACTGACACATTCCATCTAGACACATGTCTGGTCATCACAAACAATTGAAGACCTTATCAAAGGAAAAATATTCTTATTCAGTGGAACTTGGAGATAACAAAAGCTATCCCATGAGAGGAATTGGATCAACCTCTAAAGAGCTGAAGAATGCAAGAAACATTCACCTCAACAACTTCCTATTTGTTCCATATTTTCATAAGAAATTACTTTCCATTTCAAGTCTACAAGATAAGAGTGATAGATTAGCTTTAATTAATGGAAAATTTGTTGTATGGAGTAAAAACTCAAGCTTATGCAATGCTAGAGTAATTAGTATTTGAGAAGGAAGAATTTACAGGTCTATATCTCCTCTAGCTCAAGCTTTGGCTCACATTGAAAATAGCCCATGTGAACTCTGGCATAGAAGATTTGGTCATCTTCATTTCAAAATCTTTCCAACTCTAAGTTCCATAGTAGATGGAATACTTGAATTGAAAGAAGATCATGAAGGAGTATGTAGGGGATTTGCATTGGGTAAGAATACTAAGAGACCATTTGGAAGCAATGATTCATGGTCAAAAGAAATTTTGGATCTCATTCGCTCTGATGTATATGGTCCCATGACTCCTAAATCACTTGGAGGTCATCCATATTATATCACATTTATATATTATCATTCAAGAAATACCTAGGTTTACTTAATGAAAACCAAGGATGAAGTATTTACAAAATTTCAAGAATTCAAAGCTGAAATGAAGAACCTTACAGAAAGAAGAATCAAAATATTGAGATATGATAATGGAGGAGGTTATAGATCCAAGGATATTGTAGAATTCCTTAAGGAGTTTGATATTAAGAGGGAGGTTACAATACCATATAATCTCGAAAAAAATGGAGTTTCTGAATGAAAGAACTGATCCATTGGAGAGAGTGTAAGAGAAATGTTACATGATAAAAATTTACTAAAATTTATGTAGGGAGAAGCCACGACGACAATAGTATATATTCAAAATCAAATTTCCCATAAGTCACTCGACAACAAGACTCCTGAAGAAATATTCACTAGGAATAAAACTATTATAGAACATCGTTCTATCTTTGGGTGTCACGTATATGTTCATATACCAAATGACAAAATAAAGAAGATAGATCCATCGAGCATGAGAGGAACATTTGTTGGCTAAAAAAAATCCTCTAAGGCTTATATAATCTACATAAATGAAGGACACCATATAGAAGGAAGTCAAAATTTCATATTTGATGAGAGTATCACATTCAAGAAATGTAAGGAACTTCCCATGGACTTTGATGATGGAGAACTTCCAGTATTTGAAGAATAAGTTAACATGGAAGAAGAATAATATCTTCATGAATATGAGGGTCCCACTGAACACATTCAACTTATGGTCCTCCCCTAATCAAGAAAGAGACCAAACTAGTTGAAATTTACACTACTTGGTGCATAAGGTCATGGGGCAGCGAAAGGTTCATTTAGAGAAAGTAAGAAACCTAGGAGATATTTTGGGTATGCTACATATGTGTCAAAACTAATAGAAGAAGAACCATCCACCTTTGAAGAGGATGCCAACCATATGGAAAGGAAGGATTCCATGAATGAATATTATCAATTTATAATGATGAATGGAGTTTGGGAGATCATGCCTAGATCTGAAGACAAATCTATGGTGAATTCCAACTGGATCTACAAGATCAAACATGTGGTAGATGGAAGTATCGATAAGTATAAGGAAAGATTTGTGGCTAGGGGCTTCTCTCAATAAGAATGCAACAACTATGAAGATATGTTTTCTCTGACAACATGGTATACAATGATTCATTCATTGGTCTCTCTAGCAACATTGATGGGATGGAACATCCATCAAATGGACGTCAAGACTATGTTTCTAAATAGCACAATTGATGAGGAAGTCAATATAGAGAAACCATTGGGATTTGAAGTTAAATACATGAAGGAATATGTTTTCATATTGAATAAAGAATTATATGGCCTCAAGAAAGCACTAAGTGCATGGTATGCTAGAATGGATGCATACCTACAAAGAATAGGCTTCACAAAAAGTTCTACTGATCTAAACCTTTATATCAAGGTTGTAGAAGGAGAACCTATAATCATTATTTTGTACGTAGATGATATTCTATTGGGAAGTGTAGAAGGTTGAATCGAAGAATTTAAGAAGAAAGTAGGAGAAAATTTTGACATGAAGGATCTACAGTTGATGCATTACTATTTGGGACTAGAAGGCTAGCAAGGACTTGATGAAATTTATCTGGGTCAAGGAAAGTATGTGATCAAGATGTCGAAGAGGTTTGACATGTTGGATTGCAAACCAATGACCACTCCAATGATCATGAACTTAAAAAGACTAAGGATTTATGAATTGATCCCTATGGATTATTCCACATATAGACAACTTATTAGCCCACTGATGTACTTGGTGAATACTTGACCAAGTATATGTTTTGTAGTAAAAATTCTCATTCAATTCCAAGTAGAGCCAAATAATGATCATTGGATAGAAACAAAACATATACTAAGATATTTGCGAGTAACTATCCACTAGTGCCTGAGATATGATAGAAGAAATGATTTCCACCTGATTGGATATACATATTTTGAATGGGGAGGCAATGAGAAAGATGGAAGAAACACTATGAGAGGACGTTTTAGTTTGGGATCCTCCATGCTCTCATGCTTTAACATAAAGAAAGACATAGTTGCTTTGAGTAGTGCTGAGGCTGAGTATGTTACAACCTGTGAAGTAAGCAGAGAAGCGGTCTGGTTAAGGAAGCTACTGTCCAATCTATTTGAAGGACCGATGGACCCTATAGTGATACATTGTTACAACACCAATTGTATACTATTGTATGAAGACACAATATTTCATGGAAAGAAAAATAATATAAATAACAAGTCTCACTATATTCAGGATCGAGTACGAAATGGTGTGATGTAGATATTGTATATCTCCACAAGTGAACAGGTAATTGACATATTGACGAAACATCATCCTAACAAGAATCTTGTGTTCTTGAGAGAAAAGATTCACTTGGTTGATATATAATCCCTAGATGAGAGGGAGAGATAGGCATATCATTCTTGTCTTCACATGGGAAGAGAAAATGGAGGATTGGGTAACCATAAGGCATTCGATACTCTTTGAGGATGAGGTAGCGCATCCAAGATAAGAGTAGTCATGGAATGATATTTTTTGAGGACTCGCTATCCAAGACAAGAATAGTCCAAATATGGTCACACTCGGTGAACACCCAGGTGGAGTATGTACCTTGAGAGACAATGATGATGGTGTCTATAAATCATTAATCTCACGAGAATTATGCTATGATCTTGTGGAGAGATAGATCTATTAGTCAAGGCCTTGCTATGTGACAATATTGTTTGATATGATGCTAGACAGATGGGTTACCAATCCAACTCTTCTTATGAGATCTCTTCAAATTGAGAATGTCCATGTACCTCTTATGAATACCTCCCTAGTTAAAAGGAAGTGTTGAAAAATGTGTAACTAGTTTCGGTTTTCATAAGTATGAAATGTATTTTTTATTCTTGTAAATTATAAAATGAAAGAAAATTATTATTATTATTTGGAGCATGGGTTTCATTCTCAAGGTATTTTGTTTTATAGGTCAACACCCATTGAGTGCTTCTAGGGTTTGTCCTAGGCCAAGAAGTCAAAATAATCATTGTCATAAGTCGAAGACTCCACTAGGCACATTGTAACTTGCAAAGAAATATATTTTTGTCTTTAATAGTGTCAGAATACGCTCCAATACCAAGTCAGCCTGGTAGCTCGCAAGCTGGCCTAAAGGAAGAGACACGTCCACCCTTGAGGAGCTTATAAATAGAAGTGAACTCATCCTACTTGAAACACATTCTCTCACCACTCATTCTAGCAAAGGAAGAAGAAGGAGAAGGCAATTAAGAAATAAGAAGACAAGGAAGAAGGAGAAGGCAGTGAAGAAATAAGAGACGAGAAAGATATTTGTTTGGGTTATTTTCTATCACATGTGCTAAAGGAATATTAGGTTTTCTTTAAAATACCTAGATTTTCTATCTTCAAGTTCGATCTTGGAGAAAAGGATATAAAGAGCTCAAGCAAAGGTCACCAAGGGTCATCCTCAAGCTCCAGAAGTCAAGGAAAGACAAGTGAAGGTCAAGGGAAGGATCTACAAGAATATCAAAGCTCACAAGTGGGAAATTGCAACTATAGGGAGGTCAAAAATTCATATCTGCAGTAGGAGGCCAAAACTCTTACAACAGGAGGTTAAAGAAGTGTTAGTGGAAGAGATTTGACCGGGTTTAACTAGATCAGAGGTAACACATCATACAAAGAGGTTCGTATTGGCCTTGGAGGGTATTAATATCATTCCTAGGGTCATGGAATTATGCAATTGAAGAGTCTATAAGGAAAAGAAGAGATTTACAGGTTTGCTTCTCAAGAGGAGAGGTTTTGGCCCTGGCTTACAGCCTATATTTTGTGTTCTTATTCTTCTTATTTTGGTAGTTGTTTGATGATGAACACACATAATAATAAGAAACAAAGATAAAAAGTAAAAGGACATTGCAAGAAGTTATCAAGTAAAATAGAATTAAAAATAATCATTTCCATATAGAATTCTCAACACATTCAATGCCTGTACACTCAGACTAGTATAAAACTCATCTTACTGTAACACCCTCATCTCACATCTACCTAAGTAACCGACCAAATGAGGTAAATATGTGACAAGAGGCTATTGCAATGGGATTCAAACTCCTAGTTGACCTTAAGGAAGTGGAATCGATAGAAACACATCATACAAACATTCCAGATCAGCAACAAAACTCTTAGGAGCCAACCCAGCCACTCATGTAACCAACCCCTGAGACCAACTGAAGCTTTAGACCACTAAACTCTCAGACGCTCCATTGATATGGACAAGAATTCGTCTAGGAGGCTCAAAACTCTCCCACAACATGGGTATGTATGTGTCTAGGGACTTTTTTCCTCAGACCTATGCCTGGGAATATAGGATTTTTGCCACTTTTTCAGGCCCAAAGCGTAGGTCACTGCCCAAAACTCAATGACACTTTCAGAAATAAATTTACACAACATAGCGATGATGCATTTTCAAAATCAATGAGAAGGTGTAGACTGGACCCCTACTAGCCATGGCATACATTTCATCAAGCATGTCACAATTATGTAATCTACAAGCCTAAACAATAGAGCTGAACATAGGGGTCTCATACTTATCTAAGAATCGCTAAGAAGCATTTTTCCCTTATGTAATCTGTTGCATTATCTTTTTTTCACTGAAGCAAGAGTAAAGCCTTCTATTTCATTAAACAAACAAGAATATACATAAAATACAAAAGTCCAACTAACCCGTGGACCTTGGAAAAAAAGGCTAACTGCCAAAAAAATGGATCTTCAACCTAGCAGAGAATGCCACCTAACTCAAGAAAAACAATACAAAAAAAGCGCCGGGAGGGTGGAAAAACAAAGGAAAACTGTAGAGCCATCCGGACCCAAGCACACAAAACTTTCCTTTAGAACCTAAGCCTTCTAAACCCCGAGCTGTCCAACAAATGAGAGAGAATCTCCCTTCAAAGTCAGACGAAGTTTAACCGTCTCGCCTGCCAAACAGTTCACTCATTCCCGACCGTAGATTTGCTCCACAAATCCAACGGTTGTGATTCAAATCACACCGCACTAAGTGCCCGAACGATAGTGCTTAAGGAGGGTAGTTTACTTTTTCTCTCTCCTGCCACGTGTATGGTCCCCAATGGAATCGCTCCCATAACACAAAAACAACTTTCCGTAAAAGTGTCGCGCGATCGCCAGAATACCACCAAAACAACTGAATTCATTTCTGCCAACGGTAAAAGAGGAAATTGCAGTCACCGGAGAACCCAACCACACAAAATCGCGTGATGCAGGGCTGTTTCCACACTAGCCACCATGCCACAATTCGTTCATCTTATGGGGTCGCTCTCACAAATACCAAACCACTTGCCTCTATGTAGACTAGCGATCACCTGTAGCCCGCCTTTCTCCTAGTTATCTAACCCTGCAGCGGGAAAAGGGCACCTACCACTACACTCCATTAAATGTCCATTCTGCCTTCGCGAACCTTGAAAGTTGAATCTAAACCTAAGTATGAATCAGAGATAAATCCGCAAGGGGCCAACCAGGGACCAGGGAAACCTGGTCGAGATGATCCGAGGGAAGATGCGTCTCGAACCAAACTCTTAGCCACACTGGTTCATCCTGCTGGACCGCATAAGAACCCCTCAGCATCATCGAATCATGGAATTCCCCTCAAAACAAAATCAGAAAACCTCCCAGCCCTCCACAGCTTGATCCTTGCAGGTAGCCTTTAGATGACTAGGAGGAATGTCATGCCATGTTTTAGCCATTCCACCTTTGGTACTACTCACACCTTGATTGGCTAGTAGGTCAGCCAGTTTATTGGCATTACGTCGAACATGGTTGAAATTAATGGTTCGAAGGCCCTGTGGATGCATTTGTGTTCTTTGATAAACCTAGATAAGTCTCCAATGGTTCGAGACTTTTTTCAGCCTGGAACCACTGCTAATTCTTTTTATTGCATTGATGGTTATCTCAGATTCTGCTTCCACAATGATATTTTAGCGATGATTCTGTGATAGGAACTCCAGACCTTGCTCCAAAGCCATCACTTCTGCCATGTTATTGGTTGCTTTACCTAAATGGTAGTGGAAGATAAATAAAATATTTCCCTTGTCGTCCCTTAAATCTCCTCCATAACCCGCAGTTACAGATTGCCTTTAGAGGCTTCATCAATGTTGATTTTCAGAAAGCCTTTCGGTGGGGGTTGCCAGTAGTCCTTCTCTGTAACCATGGTTTTTTCCTTTTTGTTTCTACCTTGGGGAGTTATCCCTAGCATTCCCAATTGCCTGAGCATTCTTTGTTCTTCTTCTGTGGGGGGATTCGAGGGGATATTAATAACTGCAGAACTAACTGTCTCTCTGATCTGTTTCAAGATTAGGTCTAGAAGGTGTTGTGCTGAAGACTTACTATTCTTGAATATATTTTTATTTATTTATTTCCAAATGTTCCAGATAATAAAGTAGGGTGTGAAGGCCCAGGATAAATTTAGGGCTTCGTTCTCCTTGAAGTTTTTTCTCCAGTGGTTTAGGGTATTTGTGATACTTCCTCTATCCCTATCACACTACTTGAAAATTGAAGAGAACGAATCCCACAGCCAAGTAGTATATGAGCAACTATTGAGAATATGTTCCATTGTCTCCTCTTGCTCCTCACAGAGTTGGCATCTAGAGGGCCCCATAATTCCCCTTCTCCTAATATTGTCCCAAGTGAAAATTTTCCTATGATGAACTAGCCACATGAAAATCCTGTTTTTCATCCATCCTTGCTGCCTCCAAAGATGTGTCCAGGTCTTGTCTCGAACAATATAATTCAGCCCAAGAAGAAAACTCTTAGCTTCCTTGAGATTAAAGTATCCTTGCTTGCTATTACCCCATCTCAATTGATCCCGCCCTTCTGTTTTTAAGATTATCCTTTGCTTGAGAAAATCCCTTAGAGCCTCTACTTTTAGTTTTAGGGGGTTTTCCTCTCCACATTCAATGTTTCTCCATATTCTCCATTTTTCAGAGGTTTGCGAAAGGTCCCAAAAATCCTTAACTCTGATTAACCCTTGGGCATCAGTTTTCTGCTTGAGATCTACAAAATTCTCTATTAACAATATTGGTTCCTGCTTCCATTTGTCCTCTCAAAAAAGAGCAATATCTCCTGCTCTAATTTCCAAAAAACTATTCTTTTGTACTAGACTTATGTTCTCCCAGGCTCTGTTCCATATGTAGGAACCTTTTATAGTTCCAGACATTCTTATGAGATCTTTGTTGTGCCACCAACTAACATATTTCTCTTTCCATATCCTGGCCCATTGTGCTTTTGGCTCCTGCACCCATCTCCACCAGAGTTTGGCTCCTAGAGCTTTGCAAAGAATCTCTTGATCATCTAGGCCAAGGCCCCCCTGACTTTTAGGTTTGCATATTTTTTCCTAGGAAACCAGGGCCCATTTCTTTCTAGTTTCCTCTTTTCCCCACAGGAAGTCTCTTTGAATATTTCTAATTTTCTCTAAGACACCTTTTGGGGATGAGAGAGCTGATAAAATAAAAACAGGGATGGATTGAAGCACAAGCTTTGTCAGTACTAACCTACCAGCTAGGTTCAAGGCTCAGAGGGTCCAATTTTTTACTTTACCCTGCATCTTGTTAAGGACCGATTCCCAGGTACTCTTATGCATGGGTTTGGCAGTAAGAGGTATTCCTAAATATTTTGAGGGGAGGGAACTCGTTGGAATCCAAGAATTCTTGAGATATTTCTTTGGATAGCAATATTAGTGCTAAAGAAAAAGATTTTAGATTTAGAGAGGTTGACTTCCATACCTGTAGAGAGGGAAAAATCTTTAAGAATTTGTTTTTAGGCCAGAGCCTCTTTGACTGTTGGGACACCTTGCAGTAAGGTATCATCCAGAAATTGTTGATGAGTCAACACAAAACCGTTCTCTGAACTTTGAAGACCCCTAATTTTACCCATATCCTTGGCTTTCTTGGTGGATCGCCCGAGCCCTTCCATCATGAGAATAAAGAGGAAAGGAGAAATAGGGTCTCCCTGCCTGAGGCCTCTAGAAGGAATGAAGATTTTCGAGGGGGATCAATTGACCAGAATGGAAAAGCTGGATGAGGACACCAATGCCATAACCCATCTTACCTAGTTGTGGTCGAACCCAAAGGCGTAGAGAACCTTCTTGATATAATTCCAATTCACCTTATCATACGCTTTAGCAATGTCCAATTGCATGATCATCCCCGCCCTATTTTTTGCTGGTAAGCATGTGCACCACCTCTTGTACTTGAATAATGTTGTCAAGAATCTATCTTCCCTCCACATAACCTGATTGTTCTTCAGACATTAGCGAGGGGAGAATAGGTTTGAGTCTATTAGCCACTATTTTGGCTATTATCTTGTACACCACATTACATAAGGCAATAGGTCTGTACTTGTTTGCAGATTGAGCATTGTCTTGTTTGGGAATAAGGGAAATGAAAGAGGTGTTGAGAGATTTCGAGATCATTTTGCTACTCCTGCAATCCTCAACCACATCCACAATATCCTTTTTGACAATATGCCAACACGCTTTAAAAAAATTCACATTGAAACCATCTGGCCCTGGAGCTTTGCCATTCTGCATATCTTTGAGAACCTCACTGACCTCCTCTTCCTCAACTGGTATATTGAGGTTAAAATTGTACTCTCTGGACACCAGTTTGGGGATATGCCTTATGATTCCCCTGATGGACTGATCCCTGTCAGGAGTGTTTTCCTTTGTGATGTTCTAGAAATGTTGAACAAGCACAGCTTCAATATCTTTATAAGCGATCTGCATTTCCTCTCCCTCATCTTTAATCATGGAGATTCTGTTGTGAGCTCTGTTAGCCATAGTGGATCTGTGAAAAAATCTGGTGTTCCTTTCTCCTTCCTTGAGCCATTCTATTCTGGACTTTTGTATCCAAAACATTTCCTCTTGTTTGCATAAATTTTCCCAAACCAGATGGTATTTATTAGCCTGCTTGCTTTTGTCTTTATCAAATCCATCGTTTACCATAGCCTTGTTGAGTTCTAGCATTTTAATTTCCACTCATTGTTTTTCCTCAAAAATGTTACCAAAATCTTTTCGGTTCCATTCATTTAGTCTTAAATTAATGTGCTTTAATCTTTTATGAATAAGATACATTTTATATCCTTGTATTTGTAAGTCTTCAGCCCACCATTTCTCAATATTACTAAGGAAATACGGGTGGGAGTGTAATAACCAAAACTGGAATACAGGAACCGTAATTTTTTTTGATTTTGTACTTACCTGAACTACTATCTAATCTGGTGTAGTTGATGATGTTGCTACTGCTCTGCTCCAATTACCGAGAGACCAATTCCACCCAGCCAGGCTGAGCAGAGACTGGCTTCTCAATCTATTAAGCTTCTCATAGAAGCTCATTGTCCCCCATGCCCAGAACCTTAGACTGATTAAAGTTCTTCCAATGGCAAACCTTCTTCACTGTTGAATTCCTCCTCCTGGTTTTTAACTCCGTTGTTCAACCCCCCATTCTTAGTTCAGTTCTACGGTTTATAACTCCGGGCTTGGCGGTGGCCGCCCTCCTACCTGTAGCCACCACCTTCCCTCCTCTCGACACGCCTTGCATGCATTTGAGACCATCAGATATTTGTAATGACCATCACGCTTTATCAACCTGTTATATATTGTTTATATATATATGTATTTTTATTATATAGCAAGGTTTGGTTTATGTGTCCTTTTTTTATATAAGGTTTTAATTTTATTTTTAATATAAAGTTTAATTTATATTTTTATTAAAGTTTGTTTTATATTTATTTTTAATACAGAGTTTGATTTTTATATTTATTTATTATAGAGTTCTATTTATATTTAATTTAATATAAAGTTTAGAACTTTATATCATTTAATGATTGATATTAATACTAAATCTTTATTCTATTGTATAAATAGATGGGTCATTACATAAAACTTCGTCCCGAAGTTAGAGTTTTTATCTTATCTGATTACTTATGATAGTAGTTAGTACCCCCTTCTTATATTTTAAAATTTTTATTTTAATGTCAAGAGACTATAAAATTTAGAGTTTTAGGTTTATGATTTTAATGGATAAATATTACCCTATCCAGGTTCCCAAGCTATTCTAAAATCATCCTATCCTTCCTAATCTCTTTCGCTCCCATCCTATCCGTCCTCTACTGGAGTATGCCATGGCGTCAGTTTTACTGACCTAACCATTCATAAACTCTAAGGTGACAACGTCGGTTATACGGAGCTGATTCCAGTAGGCATCTGGTAAGTCATCATCACATGTCTAGGGGAGCGTGATTCTCAACAGTCCTCCATGACTCCAGGGTTCGGAGGATAAATAGCTAGAACACCTCCACCCCTCCTAGTAAGAATTAGGGCTAATACCCTATCATAGAATCACTTTGAGCTTTAATTGTTCTGAGGTTCTGTCATCACGTGGTCATCCCGGTAACTGTCTATTACCTGCAATCATACACTTATCTATGCATTCGTAAAATGTGCATCAACATATTCAAAATAACTCATGTATTATTCACTTATGAATTCATCTATGATACTACAATACAACATATTTTTCCATATTCCACGCATGTCTTTTGACTTTCATCTAGAATGTATTCACTTCCTGATTTCTATCCCATTGATCATATTGACATGTATAAATAAATCAGATTTATAATATCTTAATTTCTATCAGAAGTAAAATCATTCAACTGCCTTAACTTTACTTTGACAACTATAATTTAGTAAAATGAGCTACACATATCGTTTTGGTATCCACGTACCAGCAGAAGTTAAACATATATTATGTCACAAAATTTCATGTTTATCTATAATCATTCAAAAAAATTTTGAGCCTCTGATTGCAGTGAAGTAAATATATACTAAACATAGTTTAAAGTTATTCAAAATTGACATAGATTAGGGTATCTCTGACATATGTCCTCTGTATTTTACCAAGTTGCTGATACATGACTATACTTGTCCCATTGGACCTTAACTTGGTCCACCAGGCTGTCGAACTCTACGTTCCAGTATATGTAATGGTTCGACCGTTACGACTCCCTCGTCCGATACCAGCAATTCCTTCCATTGAAGGTTATGAGATAGATTAGCTATATAATGCCTTAACACAGAAACATGAAATACATTATGAATTCTATGCAGGTGAGGTGGCAGGGCAAGATGATAGGCAACAGGTCCAACTCTTTCCACGACTTTAAACTGTCCAATAAATCGGGGTGACAACTTTGTCCCTTTTCTGAATTGAATAGTACTTTTATTTGGTTTGATGTAGATGAAAACTTGATCCCCTACTTCATACCTCCTATCAGTTTTGTTAGCATTAGCATAACTCTTTTGCCTATCCTGTGCTTCCTTTAATCGTTGTCTAATTTGTCTTACCTGTGCTTCCATTTCATGGATTAATTCGGGTCTTATTATCACTCGATCTCCTAACCTGTCCCAACTTAATGGTGTTCTGCAAGGTCTTCCGTATAAAGCTTCAAATGGAGGCATTCCAATTGAACTGTGGTAACTGTTGTTGTATGCGAATTCAACCAAGGGTAAGTACTTTTTCCAGTGTGATTGCTGATCCATCACATACATTCACAACATGTCTTCAAGTACTTGATTTACTCTTTCAGTTTGCCCATCGGTCTCAAGATGGTAAGCAGTGCTTAAATTTAGCTGAGTACGTAAGGTTGTTTGCATGCAAGTCCAGAATATATAAGTGAATCGTGAATCTCTATCGGATATAATCTTCTTAGGTACCCCATGGAATCTGATAATTTCATTTATGAATACTCGAGCTACGACAACAACATCATAAGTATCTCTTATGGCCATGAAATGGGCACTTTTTGTTAATTTATCCACCACTACCAAAATGGCATTGTGTCTTTGAGAAGTAAGAGGTAGTCCAGTGATAAAATACATAGAAATGGTCTCCCATTTAGACATAGGAATGTCGTGGGGTTGTAAGAGGCCCGTTGGGTGACAATGATCTGCCTTTACTTGCTGACATTCCAAACATTTTGCAATAAATTGAGTGATATCGCGCTTCATACCTGACCAAAAGAAGAGTTTCTTGGTATCCGCATACATTTTCCCTACTCCAGGATGAGCACAATATACTGCTCTGTGGGCTTCCCCAAGGATGGTATCTCGAAGATTTTTATCATCAGGAATATACATCCTTCCATGGAATCATAAGATTCCATCCTTTTCTAGTTCATATCCCTCAAATTTTGATTCTTTTGCCCTTTTTCCCTCAAGACTTTCTCTCACCTTTAAATACCAGCTATCTTTTATAAGATGATCCAGTACTCATTGTCTTAAGTCTAATTTAATGTGTATGAGAGAAAATATCTTAGGTCTTCTGCTTAAATCATTTGCTACTACATTTTCTTTTCCCTTAATGTATGATATCTGGAAGTCATATTCACTTACAAATTCACTCCATCGCCTTTGTCTGGCATTTAAGTCTCTTTGGGCGAACAAATATTGTAGACTTTGATGGTCGCTTTTAAGTGTAAAACTTCATCCCACTAGGTAGTGTCTCCAAATCTTTAAAGCCAGCACTACAGCGGCCAATTCTAAATCATGAGTAGCATAGAGTTCTTCAAAAGTTGCACATTAAGAGAAACACCAAAGCAAGAAACTGTAAAATATGTGTTTTGGAACTGTATAATTTCTTGAACTTATTGGGTATGGGTCTCTCAAATTTCACCCCTCTTAGTTGTTCCTTTCAATTGGAAATTGGCAATTATAGGAGGCTATGAATGATCAAACAACATAACAGGGAACCTATCAAGTTAGAATTGATTATTGTCAAGGAACATAAAAAAAAGGAACCTGTTAGAAGGGTTCACTTTCCTTTGGAAGGGGTGTATAACAACTTGCAATGATGACTAGTCTAATGCTTGTCTTGGATAGTTTATTGCATTTAAAGTTGATCTGGCAGAACAGATAACAACCATAATATATGCGTATAGAAAAGATGTAGACTCTGTCCAGACCGGTGCTAAGGTGAATGCATTGGCTCTGCTCACGTAAGTTGGGAGGGAGAGTTAATTGCAGTATTATACAAGGAAACTAATGGTCTTGCAGTTTGCTGATGTAATCATTCTTTTTACTATAATATAAGATAGCTTTCTAGATAGAGTTTGTATAGCTAAGGCAGACACACTTGCTCTCCTCCCCTATGATAGTAGAGGAAACAATAGAAATAATGTCTATTTATCTGATGGCTTGCTGATGTAATGCTATTTTTACCTGTAATATAAGTGGTTCATAAAGGCTGCATGCTAGGGGACACTAAGCATGTGCATACCTTGAAAAATGCAAGAAGATAAAGTATCCTAGAATTGTCATCCTAAAAGTGTGTGCCATCATCTATTGACTAGTGAATCCATTTGAACAAAGAGATAATTTTCAAGCAACTGTAAATTTAGGTAAGGACCAGAATGAACTTTATAAGTTTAGCCACAAAAGACACTTCGTAAGTAGATTTAGCAAACATGCATAGTTTTGAAAATGAAACACCTATAGAGGGTTGAAACAAAACCTTCATGTGATAAATGTGTCAAATACATGGTCAAATGAAGTTGAGGATTATCAAGATATGATTTTGAAGTATGCAAGCTTATTTGGAGAAAGAATTCACTAGACCTAGTTTTTGTTTTTTGTTTTTGTTTTTTAATTAAAATTAAATTTATTTATTTATTATTATTATTATTATTTTGTACTAAGCTTACTATCTTATTATGTCACGACTCATATGATACTAGATAACCTATAGCCTTGTTGCTATGTAGTATAATGCATGCTAGATTATTCAAGGGCTTATTAATTTACTTTAACTAATTGCAATGTTAGGATTAGTGAAGACAAATACATTTTTCTTGCAATGAAATCTCTCAACAGTGATATGTAAATCCGTCCACTAAAACTAGGAATTGCTACTAAAAGATTCTTGCAAGTCTGTAAACTGAGTTCTGTTTGAATAGAGGAACAATGGAAAGAGCTATAATGGCAATTTTCTGGTTAGAGATAAAAACCTCCATCCACTTTGGGATTTATCTATCCAACCACATGAACATAGTGTTATCCTGGTTCAACAATATATGCATGCAAGGACTCAGGAGTATATTGTTTTCAATACCATGTGTAATAACCAAAACTGGAATACAGGAACCGTAAATTTTTTTGATTTTGTACTTACCTGAACTGCTATCTGATCTGGTGTAGTTGATGATGTTGCTACTGCTCTGCTCTAATTACCGGGAGACCAATTCCACCTAGCCAGACTAAGCAAAGACTGGTTGCTCAATCCAGTAAGCTTCTCACAAAAGCTCATTGTCCCCTGTGCCCAGAACCTCAAATTGATTAAAGCTCTTCCAATGGCAGACCTTCTTCACTACTGAATTCCTCCTCCTTTTTTTTAACTCCGTTGTTCAACCCCCCATTCTCAGTTGAGTTCTACGGTTTATAATTGCGGGCTTGGCGGTGTCCGCCATCCTACCTGCAGTCGCTGCCTTCCCTCCTCCCGACATGCCTTGCATGCATTTGAGACCATCAGATATTTGTAATGACCATCACGCTTTATCAACCTGTTATATATTGTTTATATATATGTATTTTTATTATATAGCAAGGTTTGGTTTATGTGTCCTTTTTTTATATAAGGTTTTAATTTTATTTTTATTATAAATTTTGTTTATATTTTTTAATACAAATTTTTATTTTATATTTATTTATTATAGAGTTCTATTTATATTTAATTTAATATAAAGTTTAGAACTTTATATTATTTAATGATTGATATTAATACTAAATATTTATTCTATTTGTATAAATAGATGGGTCATTACAGGGAGAACCAGATTTTTTCAAATCTAAAGGGTCTGTTCCTGGGAATATCAATACCCTTGATTTTCAACTGAACCGGCCAATGGTTTTGAACCGCCAAAAGGAAGAACTCTGGCTGTTATTTTACTCTTTAGAAACATTAAATCCTCCAATCTCATGAACCTGTCTAACTTAGATGCTACCAGCGCCTCGCCTCCTCTTTTATTTTTCCAAGTGAACAGGTCATTGCTTGAGACTGATTCAACCATATTCATGTTGTCTGTAAATGATTGAAATGCTAAGGAATCTTTGTTGAGAACTCTTGAACGTCCTTTTTTTTCTGAGAGAGATTTAATCATGTTAAAATCACCTCCCAAGATCCAAGGCTTTCCAGTTTGTCTGCTCTTGAGGTCACTAAGGGCTTCTAACAATTTGAGTTTATCCTCTAATTTTTTAGGACCGTAAACATTTGTTACCAGGAAAGTTTTTGAAACCCCAACAAGTTGAATGACCACTGATAGATAATTTCATGATGCCTTTGCATCCAAAATACTGATCCTTTGGGGATTCCAAAGAGTAAGAATACCCCCCGCTGTGTTCTCCACTTTAACCTCCAGAA
The DNA here is from genome assembly GCA_000404065.3 of Pinus taeda. Lineage (NCBI taxonomy): Eukaryota > Viridiplantae > Streptophyta > Pinopsida > Pinales > Pinaceae > Pinus > Pinus taeda. The sequence goes on along the minus strand of APFE030561299.1, from coordinate 31,068 downwards.
ACTCATATCTAAAGAGCCATTTGCTGTTTATGAGTCTTATTTCCTGAATGGAACATTTCGTTTCCTGGATGAAAATCATGTCTGGCATATCTTGTTTCATTCTATAACTAAGCAATCTTTGTTTTCTTCTACTTCCTAGACATTTGATATTCCAAGATGTAAATTTCATTTTAAAGATTTGTAAAGGAGTAACTGGTTAGGTCTTTCATCTTACCTGAATCTATCATTAGCTTTCCACACTGCACCAGAAGTTCCTTATGATTTTTCCGGCCTCTCTTTTTACCAGTTTTTCTAGGAGTTATCCCCGGGGACGGTTTCATTGATTTCACTCCTTTGTTTTCTAGCTTGTCAGTGGTTGTACCTGTTTCTAGTCTGTGTTCCTGAGTCTTCCATAAAAACAATTGTTGTATTCTGTTGCAATCCTCTTGAGGTAGTGAATCTATCCCTCCCGTGGTACCCAACATCAAGAATCCTTCCAGATCTAGGTGTTCCTTTTCTAGAATTTCTTGTAGCTCATGATCTTCCAGATCTGTTTCACTTAGGGTAATTTTCATATCCATTTCTGCTTCAGGCTCCCTATTCATACTTTCTTTCTTGTTACAAATCTCTTGTATTATGATGTAGTTCTCCTCCTTCTCTTCTTCCTTAGGTCCTTCCTCCATCGCTTGGTCTTCACTTGACGTTTCTTCCTTTTCTTCCAGTACTTGAAACCTGTTCGTGTTGATGTTTTGCCTCTCGCTGCGTTGTTGCCTTGATCCCTTTCTTCCTACTTTTCCTTTACTTTCCACTTTGTGAAATCTTTCATTATCCTTCCCTATTTTAGGTTCTCCTTTATTGTCTACTTTACTAAGAGGACAAACTCTTATCAAGTGACCATGTTCGTGGCATCTACGACATCTGAACGAGATATGCTCATAATCCACCATTTGGACCCATTATTCATCAAAGACTTCCAGGATTAATTCCTCTGGGAGAGCACCTAATAAATCCATTTCTACGCAAATCCTGGCATAGGAAGTATATTTTCCCCTTCTAGTGGCTTCCGAAGCTTTCACAAAGTGACCTAGCTTATTACCAATGGCAGCAAGCGACCCATGTTGCCAATAATCGAGAGGTAGGGAATAAAGCCTTACCCAAACAGGTACCAAGGTGAATGTCTCCCTTTTTGGAATGAAGTTCATTTTCCACAGCCTCATATAGAGGCCTGCTGCTGCAAAAAAGTAGGGTCCTCCTTCGAATATTCTGTCTTTATCTTCAATGTTAGTAAATACCATGGTAAAAAAACCCTTTGACCCTAGATGGAGATCAATACTACCTTTGGGTTTCCAATGGTATTTCATCCATGTCTGTAATGCCTTTTCAGAGGGCCAAATTCCCATAAATTTGCAAATTATGGTGTACGTCCCCATATGGTCCCTGTTCTCCTGTAGAGCAGGATCATTCAACACGACTCTCGGAGTGATCTTTGTTTTGGGTCTGCACTATCCCTTTTGATTTTTACCCCTTGTTCCCTGGCTTTTGTCTTCTTCCTCTTTGTCCATTATGCTACTATTTACCTTGGTCTTGGCCCCATCTAACTCCTTTTCATTATTTTTCTCCCCTTCTTCACCAGACCCTATGACTTCACCTAGTGGTGCCTTGCCTCTACCGGCAGTTGCCTCCTTGTAGGAGGCAGTGGAGCTCCCTCCTTTACTATGCTCCATAGGGAGAAACCTTTGAGCTCCTCTGGAACCCTATCTCCGCGCCCTCGAGATCGCCCAGTCATCCCTTACCATCAGTTGCATTATCATCTATTAGTTCATAGATACATTTTTCATTCATTTACAAATAAAAAATGAGGAGAGCCATACATTATCACTATCATAATACATTCTTATAACTAGCATAATAACAAAAAAGATACCAAGGATACATCATGCATATAATACACATAATAACCAATACATTTACACATAATATCTCAAGGAAGGAACCCCTTATTAATTAATGCAAAAACCAACCCAAAATGGACTACCACGTTCCACCCAACCATAGAATGGTTGAGCCAATTCTCTCTTTAGCCATTCACCCCCATGCCATATTCCAAGAATGAATGTGAGACTCAAACCAAAAGAACTAACTAGGGCATCCTGAGGCTACACCACTTCACCCTCATACGGGATCATTAGGCCAAAACAATAAACATCTAATAAAAAGCTTTACCATGATCTCCACCAGATCACTAGGCTAAAACAAGCATGGATGGGACTAGATTTTTCCACCTACATCATGAGGAATTTTCCTGTCTCCTAGTCTCTCGGGCTTCATTGCAATCAACACTAGATCACTAGGCCCTAAACTGAAACCCGCTCTCCAGGTTTTACTGCATATCCCATCCTAGGATTACTAGGCCTAATGGAGAGCAACCACCTCTAGGCTTTACAATATATCTCTCCATACTCTGGTTAAGGATTCCTAGACCCATCGAGGCAACAAAAAATCTAGCTTTACCACAATCCACAGTCTGGTTCATGGCTTACTAGGTCATGTGCTCTATTATTCAAAGATCCAGCTCACTCATCTTCGAATCCATTCGACAATCCAACTGAAATGAAACATGAGAACCCCATCACACCATGGCTATCTAGAAATGGAAAGGCTAGGATGAAAACACTATCACACCTGGCAAAACCCATTCCATAACAACAAAGAAACACATGCAATACCATGAATTCCAAATCTAGCAAGGGAAACCCACATGCAAACAGATACCTATAAAGAATATTGATGTAACGACTTGATCCTGATCTTCCTTGTTTTCTCTTTCCTTCCTCTTGCCTTCTTTTCCTTCTTGATCCAATTCCAAAGTGCTCCAAGAAAAATCTAAGTGTCCAATAGTGAGATAGAGAGAAACAAAATAATGAGAGAGCTTGAAAACTAAAATGACAAAAGGTACCAACTAATCCCCAGAAGCCTTTTTATCAATATGTCTTTATTTTCTTTGTTTTCCATTATTTTCCTCCTCACATGCAACATGTGAACTTTCATCTTCCTTTTCTCCTTATTTCCATTATTTTCATAAATAAATGTACCAAAAATGATAATTTTCCTTTCCAAAGCCTTAGCTATTGCCTTTTCCAATTTCCTTAGCTATAATAAATCAATGAACACCCACTAGGATGTCAGACCCAACATTCATCTTGGAATAAGTGTACCATCAACTGTGGTTATTATTTTTCCTTTATTAACTTTTATTACATGGATTTTACACTAGGGATGTTATAGAACCCTCCCCTTGGGAGACACAGCCCTTGGTGTTCAACCACACCTATACCTCAACAAAACCACTAAGAAGTAGGCATACTTCCCATGGAGCTTTATAACATAGCTCGATTTAGTATTTATAATGATCACCCTGCCGAAAAGCAAACCAACATGAAAACATAACAACATGACAACTATAATGACATGACACCCATACTAGTTATTGGATCTTGATAACATAGCTCATGGTGGTATTGACATCCATATACATATGTACATATATCAAAATATCACCAAAACATGTACCAAACATCATATCAAAACTACTTTGCCTCAACTGGAAAACAATGAATGATACATAGCCCGCATCTGATCTTTCATCTCCCATGTAGCTTCATCGAGCCCAAAATGCTTCCATTATACTTTGACCTACACGATTGCTCAGTTTTGAAGCATGAGCACCTTTCTCTGCAATATACACTGAGGTTCCGACTGGAATTAACCATATGGCTCCACCAGCAATACGGATTAGTCAATCACATGATCAACATGTTTAACATACTTCTTAAGCAATGACACATGGAAAACATCATGGAATTTCACTATCAGAGGCAGTGCAAGTCTATAAGATATTGGGCCGATCCTCTCAATAATCTTGAAAGGTCCACAAAATTGGGGTGCCAACTTGGCACATGATCCAATCCACAAGGATTTCTTCTTCGGTTTGATGTGTAAGGGCACTCGTTACCCAACTTGACACTCCTTGGACAACCTGTTCCAATTTGCAGAGATCTTCTGCCTATCGTGTGCTTCTTTCAAATTCTTCTTGATTACCTGCATTACTTGCTCCAATTGTGCTAATATGTTTGGTCTAATCAACACCCTGTTAACTGAATCACTCCAACTGTTGGGAGTATTACAACTTCGCCAATACAATGCCTCAAAAGGACTCATCCTCAATGAATCCTGATAACCATTGTTGTATGAAACTAAACCAATGGAAGATAATCCTCCCATCTTCTCTATTGGTGCATCACGTACATCCTAAACATATCCTCCAATATCATGTTGACCCTCTCTTTCTATCCATCTGTCTACAGATGATAAGCTGTATTGAAGGCCAATTCTATACCCCATCCTACAAACAACTCCTTCCAAAACTTGGAAGTGAACTTTGCATCCCTTTCTGACACATGTTATTTGGAACACCATGAAATATAACCACATCTCTGATGGACACCTGTGCCACATCACTAGATGAATACGTAATCGTCACTGGAATGAAGTGCGTAACCTTTGTCAATATTTCCACAAAAACCATGATGGAATCATGTTGTATCACTGTCCTCGACAAACCTATAGTAAATTCCATGGAAATTACCTCCCATTTCCACTCTAGAATCACAATCAATTGTAGTAGTCCACCCAAATCCCTACACTCTGCCTTTACCTACTAACAATCGAAACATATGGCCACAAACATTGCTACATCCTTCTTCAGATTCAGCCAATAATAAAAATTCTCCACTATGGTCAATACCATCGATATCCTGGCTGACCTGAATATGTTTTCGCATGAAATGCCCTCAAGATCACCTTATCAAGATCATTTTTGCCTAACACATATATCATGTTCCTAAATTTGACCAATCCATTTTTCATGAGAGAATAGTCCACATTGTGCACCTATACCTACACTTGTACCTGTACCTATAATTGTACTTGTACACATACCTATACCTGTACCTGTACCTATACTCTATTGCAACATGTGCACTATCTCCATTTACCTAACATCTTGTTGACCTGCCTACAATATCCTATCATGTAGATCTATCCCATAGGAACTCAAAGTTGCTAAATGATTTACCTGTATCCACCTACTAAGAGCATCTGTGAACCTATTTTCCTTTCGCTTGATGTACTTGTTCTCGAAGTAAAACTCACTGACTATGGCCAACCATCTAGATTGCTTGGCATTCAAATACGGATGGTCAAATAAGTATCTCAACCCACTGTGATCACTCATCAGTACTAACCTCTTTCCAAGAAGATAGTGCCTCCACATCTTCAATGCATGTATGATCAGTGCTAGCTCAAGATCATGTGTCTGGTAGTTATGCTCATTCTCATTTAGTTTTAGTGACTCATATCACACTACTTGTCCTTCCTACATAAGAACTCCACCATGTCCTCTCTTGCAAGCATATGTACAAACAACAAATTATTTCTCTGGATCTATGATCTTTAACACTGGAGCATGTGTCAACAACTGCTTAAGGTTCTCAAAACTCACCTCACACTCCTTTTTCCATTCCAAATTATTTCTTTTCCTCTTGAATAATGTAATAGGATAAGAAATCTGTGAGAATTTCCTAATGAACCTCCTGTAATAACTTGCTAACCCCATGAAACATATCACCTCATCAACATTCATGGGGACTTCCCACTCCATGATAACTCTAATCTTCTCTGGATCCACTACTATGCCCTCCTTGGAGACAACTTGTCCTAAGTAATGTACCCTAGTATGAAAGAAATTACACTCGTTGAGCTTAGCATACAACTGATGCTCTTTCAACAACCTCAACATTGCTGCCAAATGCTTGGCATGCTCTTCCTCATTTTTATAATATACCAATATGTCATCAATGAACATAATAACAAACTTGTCCAAATAGGGACACAAGACACTATAAATCAAACACATAAATGTAGTTGGGGCATTAGTCAAACCAAATGGAACTACAACAAACTCATAATGCGCATACCTGGTCCGGAAAGTTGTCTATAAATTTTCTCTTCTTTTATGCATACTTGATTGTATCCAGATATCAGATCAATCTTCAAGGACATTGTTGTGACCTTCAGTTGATCGAACAAGTCATCAATCCTCGGCAACAAATAAATTTTCTTGATGGGAACTTTTTTCAACTGCCTATAATCAATCCACAAAATGGGAGTACCACCCTTCTTCTTTACAAACAATACAGTGTGCCCCAAGGTGATACACTTGGCCTAATGTATCCTTTGTCAAGCATCTCGTTTAGCTATAAATTTAACTCTACCAACTCAGGTGTGCTCATCTTGTAAAGTGATTTTGGTGCTGGAGTCATCCCTGACACTAACTCAAAAGAAAAGTCTACTTCCCTGTGAGGTCAAAACTCTAAAATTTCAGTAGGAAACAAATTCTAAGACTGTTGTAGAACTGTATGCTTGCTCAAAACATCTGCATCCTAAACTTCCTTAACTTTATCTCTATAAATATGCACTAAATATAACAGACACCCATTTCTGTGACTACACTTTTCCTGCATAGTTGTCACCATCCTAACTAATGTGGTTTTCTTTTTTCCCTTTAAGACTCTTGATTCCCCATTTTCGTCCAAGAACTCAATGTATTTGTCATAAAAATCCACCTTTTTCCTATGAATGTACAATAATTCCATGCCCAACAACATATTGTATGATCCCAATGGGAATACATTCAAATATGTTCCGGTAGGCATACCATTCAAATCAAATGTATAAGCTCTTACATAATGATGAACTCTCTTCTTGTTACCTATAGCTAAATGCACTAACCAAGATTCTGCATGCACTTCTTTATTCAAACCAAACTTATCCACCAATTCAGGACTAACATAACTATAATAATATCTAGGGTCAATAAAAATAGAAGCAACTTGATCACAAAGCTTACCGTCCATCTCAATGATATATGCTTGATGGTTTGCTTGTCTATTGTCAAGTGCTGCATAGATACGAGGAATTTTCTAACTAATATCCCCATCAATCTTCGCCTCCTGTGCACTATATATCTGAGTCCTACCACCATAATTTTGTGGAAAATATCTCTTAAGGTGTTCCTTATCGCATGTCCAACACTCCAACCATATAGTACCATCACCTCTATGCTACTGTTGTGATCCATGTCCCTCTCTAGTTGCATTGAACTTCTTTTGTGGTGCCACATTTTCTTTCTCTTCTACATTCTGAGGCCTTTCACTTTTTAGCTTTCATTTACCTTTACCTTTATCTTTCCCTTTCCATCCTTGTTGAGATTCAATCTTACATTTGGGCTTTTCATAACAATGTTTCAATTTCCCAATAAATTCCTCTAGTGAATAAGGCTCATCATACTCAATCTGATCTCTAGATGCTAATGGAAAACCACTAAAAATCATTGAACTTTAGTCTTCTCATCTTTAAGATATGGTAAATACCTCAATAGCTGCAGGAACTTTGTCATATACTCCTCATCTGTAATAAGTCCCATCTTTAGCTCATAGAATTATTTGGCCTTACTGTTGTAGTACCTTTCTGACAAGTCTTTTTTTCCAAAAAATCCTCTTGAACTCATGCCAACTCAAGTCCTCTATCCTAATGTCTCTGACCCGCTTCACCTCATCCCACCAAATATCTCCTTTACCTCTTAGGCTAAAGATAGCTACTATGGCCTTCATATTATGTGTGTAATTATGAAACTCAAAGAACTACTTCATCCCAAGTATTTAAGCCTCTGCATCTTTTGGCTTCTTCAAGTCTCCATCAAAAGTAGGTCGCTTTTCTTTCTTAAATTCATTTGGAAAGTATACCCTATCTCTCCTCCTATAAGGGTAATAACAATGATGATCATACTGCCTATCAAAACCAAGACTAGAGTAGTAACTGTGTCCATCACGTCTCCTATCCAGAGTATCCAACAACTTTCCATCTCCCACTGTGTCATCTCTATCCAACTTATGACCACCATGAGATCGACTTCCATATGCACCATTAGTTTTTTCCTTTTGCCCATGGTTCATCTGAAGTGGCACCTATCATTGTAATTTTGACAAACTCTGAAGTATCACTGCATTAACCTCTTCTTGTTTCTCTTGTGTTTGCATGATTTTTTCATTGTCCACCTTACAGCTCTGTATTTCTTCCTTGAAGCTTCTCAATGTGTCTACTAAGTTAGAAGAGTGCCCAACACCACCACTGCTCATTTTATTCATAGGGATAATATTTATAGGCTACCATCTTGCTAGTCATTTTGATCTCTTTCATGTAAGGCATATTATGTTAGCTAAACCAAATGATAATAAACCAATGTACCTTAGAAAAAAATTGGGGAGGATATCTTATCTGTAATATCATCCAAATCAACGTTATACATATATCACATAATAATGATAGCAACCCCAATGGATAGCTCAATTGGTCGAGCCCTCATTTCTATGTACCTTTCCCATTTGGAGGTTAGGAGGTCAAATCTCCTCGATGCCCTTAGGGTTAGGTGTGATATATTAGTTCGCCTTTCGTGAATCTCTCTGGATTATTTCCCATAGACGTAGCAACCACTCTATTACCCTGAACCATGGTTTCCTTCTAGCATGTCTCATAAACATAATCATGACAACATATATACATATAAAAAATAGATGTATCAACACATAATCATCATTCTAGCTAGAGTCCAATCATCAATGCATGACCATATCAACTACACATACCATGAACTCGTGCATAACGACAAAAAAAATACCAATGTATACTGATAATACACAAACATAAACAACATGTAACCAGTCATACACTCATGACAACACACTTCACAACATAAACATCCTCATTCACATGGTGACATCACTAAAACCATGACCGAAACCATGCATATGAAACAAGAATATATACCACATGATGATTAACACATGTGGAACCAACATGAATGCATGGAAAACACACACCACCCATCTATTTTGAGGGGTGAACCATTCTCTGGTACCACTCTACAACACCCTCATCGCACATATACCCAAGTAACCTACCAATGAGGGTAAATATGCTACGATAGGATACTATAATGGGATTCAAACTCCTATATGACCTTAAGGAAGTGGAATCGACAAAAACACATCACACAAAGCTTCCACATCAACAACAAAAATCTAAGGAGCCAACCCAAACACTCAGGTAACCAGTCCCTGAAACCAACTAAATTTTAGACCACTAAACCCTTGGACACTCTCTTGATATGGACAAACATGTGTTCAGGAGGTTCCAGATGCTTCCATAACATAGATATGCATGTATCTCGAGACTTCTCTCCTTAGATCTGTGCCTGCGACTCCAATATTTGTGCCACTTTTTCAGGCCCAGAGCCTAGGTCACTGCCAAAAACTCAATGACACTTTCAGAAATGATTTTTTACAACATAGCAATTATGCATTTGCAAAAAAAATGACAAAGTCTAGAATTGACCCCTACTATCCATGGCAACCATTTCATCAAACATGTCACAAATATGTAATCTACACGTCTAAACAACAAAAATGAGCATATGGGTCTCATACTTATCTGAGAATCACTAAGAATGATTGTCCCCCTATGTCATTAGTTGAATTGTCATCTATAATAGGTCATAGATACACTATTCATTCATTTACAAATAAAAACATTGGAGGGCCATACATCATCACTGTCATAATACATGCTTATAACCAACATAATAACAATAGAAATACCAGGGATGTATCAGCCATAGAATACACATAGTAACCTAGACATTTACACATAAGATGTCAAGGAAGGAACCTCTTATTAATGAATGCAAAATCCAACCTGGGATGGGACTGCCATGTTCCATTCGACCATAGAATGGCTGAGCCAATTCTCTCTTCATCCATTCACCCGCATGCCATATTCCAAGCATGAATGTGGGACTCAAACCAAAAGAACCAACCAGGGCATCCTCAGGCTACACCACCTCACCCTCATCCATAGACACTAGGCTTTATCATAATCCACTTCGGATCACTAGGAAAAAATAATAAATATGTAATAGAAGACTTTACCATGATCTCCACCAAATCAATAGGCTAGAACAAGCATCGATGCCACTAGATTTCTCCACCTACACAAAAAGGAATTTTCTTATCTCCAAGTCTCTCAGGCTTTACAACAATCCACAACATATCACTAGGCCCTAAACCAATACCCACTCTCCATGCTTTACCGCATATCCCATCCTGAGATTACTAGGCCTAATCGAGAGCACCCACCTCTAGGCTTTACCATAAATCTTGCCATTCACCGGTTGAGGATTCATAGGCCCATCGAGGCAACAAAACATCTTGCTTTACCACAACACACAGTCTGGTTTATGGGTTACTAAGTCACGTGTTCTCTTATTCATAGATCCACCTCACTTAGCTTCGAATCCATATGAAAATATAGCTCAACCGAAACATGAGAACCCCATCACACCATAGCTATCCAGAAATGGTAAGGCTAGGCTGAAAACACTGTCACACCTGGAAAATCCCATGCCATAACAACAAAGAACCACATGGAATACCATGCATGCCAAATCTAGTAAGGAGAACACACATACAAATTGATACCTGCAAAGAATTTTGTTGTAGTTTCTTGATCCTACTCTTCCTTTCTTGCTCCTTCATTGCTCTTGCCTTTTTTTCCTTTCTTGATCCAACGCCAAAGTGCTCCAAAAAACTCTTAAGTGTCCAAGAGTATGAGAGAGAGAAAGAGAATACTTAGAGAGCTTCAAAACTGAATTGGTACCAACTGATCCTTAGAAGCCTTTTTATCAATTAGGCCTCTATTTTCTTCATTTTCCATTATTTTCCTTCATTTTCCTCCTCACATGAAACCTGTGACCTTTCACCTTTCTTTTCTAATTTCCATTATTTTCATAAAGAAATGTGCCAAAAATGCCATTTTCATCCAAAGTTTTACCAATTTCCCTTGTCAATTTCCTTAGCCATAATAAATCAATGAACACCCACTAGGATGTTGTGCACAACATTCAAGTTGGAATAAGTGTCCCATCAACTGTGGTTATTAATTTTCCTTTATTAAATTTTATTACATGGAATTTTCACCAGGAATGTTATAGTTACATTGGCCTTGTTATCTCCACTTCAGCTAAGGAACTTGAATTCCATGCATGCACTAGCTATTTTGGAATGATTGATCGGTTAACTGACACATATCTGAGGTAGACTAGAGGCCCACTGCAAAAATAACCTTCAAATGACTCTATAAATAGTTTTAGGTCAGTGAACTAAATACAACTAAAAATAACTAAACTAGATTGCTAAATTTTAGCAATCAACACATGCATAACTTAACTCCAAGCCCATAAATCGAATTTAATGAGCTAACTAAGTGACAAGAGCCATGTTATAGTAGTTAACTACCTCCAAGTTTTCATGTTGATGTGGAAATTTGATTTACTCAATTTGACTAAGGCTAAGGTCAAATTGAGCCTTTTTTGCTACATTTTTTTAACAAGGGAGAAGGATGAACCCAGGTTGTGGCTTAGTTTTTCTTTGTAGAAAACTCCATTATATGTGAAAAAGGTGGTGGAAAGGAAAATTTTGATAAGGTTGAGGGTTTCAAATTCAACTGGCTTGAAAATGAGATTAATCACTTCAAGGACATAAATTTTGATAAATAAGGAAATGAAATCAAGGCTAACCATGATGTCATTTTCATCCAGTTTGAGGTGTTTGGTTTGTTGCATGAAATTAGAGGAGTCATTAATGAAGGAGAAGAGTGGTCAGAAAAGGGACGAAGCTTTTTGGTATGGAATTTGGAAAGGGCATGTGTAGGACCACCAACTGCGCTAACTATAGATCTAAGGGGAAAGGTCGTCTTGTGAATTTTAGGTTGACCATAAATCTTGGGGGTAATGGGGTTAAGAGGAATAGCGGGATTTTGGATGATTAGGTCAAGGGAATAAGACTTAATGGCTTTGGTGACCTTTTTGGTCACATATTGGACGGGGGTTATTAGTTAATGTATTATAGGAAGATGAGGAAAAGAGATCAAGAATCTTATAATGGTAATTTGAGGAATTTATGACAACTAATGCATTTCCTTTATCATCTTTTAGAATGAGAATGTTGGGGTTGGAGTTTTGATGACAAAGGGCATTAAATTCTTCTTTAGAATAGTTAGAATTAGGGAGCTTCGAGCCTTGGAGAATGCAACCAAATTATTTTTGAATGTCTTCTACCACATGAGAGAGTAGGTGGAGGGATATGGACTAGATGGAGCATATAATATCCTTGTAGAGAATGGCATGGGAAACAAGAGGAAATTTGAAGCCATTTTCTAAAAGGTTGAAGGAGGGAGAGTCAAACTCAATAAGGAGAAATTAACTACCTTAGTATTAAAGGTGAGAGGAGAAGGGGAAAGGGTGGAAATGGGGGTCGGAGAAGGGGAGGAATTATTATAGAGATTGATATTAAAATTGAAATTAGTGTTGGATTAAAGGATGGGTTAGAATTGGATTATAATTATGATAAGAAATGTAATCAAGGTTAGAAATAATAGGAGAAGAGGAACTAGGGTAAAGGGGTTTGGAATTAGTTTTGGAATTAGAATTAGAATAATTAAGGGGCTTAGGTTTGGAATTAAAATTAGAATAATTAAGGGGGTTAGGTTTTGAATTATATTTAAGATTATAAAGAGATTTAAAATTAGAAATAGAAAGAGAATTAGAAGAATAAATAGGTTTAGATTTAGAATTAAAACTAAGATATATATTAAAGTTAGAATTAATATTAAAATAATTAGAAACATTAGAAATAATATCATAATTAGAAACATTACAATAATCATTAATATTGCTCATGATATTAGAATTAAATTTAAAATTATCATTAAAATTTTTAATATTTGAGCTAAGGCCGACCTTAGAATTAAGTGAAGTGTATAAGAAATTATGGTTAGCGATATTTTGGTAGTGATTGGAGCGAATTTGAAGATAGGAAGAATCAAGGAAATCATGCAGGGAAGATGATAGAGAAACATAGGGAATTAGAGGAGTTGTGATGAGGGGTGAGCCACTAGAAGTGGGAGGAGTCCAAAAATAGGGCTTGAAGGGCCTAGAAATGGGTAGCAAAGGAGAAGTGTGGTTTGAGGATGGGAACAACATTGTCGATAAAGAAAGAGAAGTCGAATGGCAAGGGAAAACGATAGAACTAGAGGCACATTGGATAGTGAGACAGGGAATGTAGGTTTTAACCCTGTACAGAAATTACCTGCATACGAATTCTAAAAACATAAAATAAACAATGGTGAGAGAATAAAACATAAAACAAATATACACAGATATTTTCCCCTGGATCCCAAAATCGGTACTACCAATTTGATTTTTCATTATATTCCTTTCAATGTTACAATACATATATATACATGTCGAAGCATCCATAAACCCCAATTTGTTAACCCTTAATTAGAACATAACCATAGTTCCCCTGACCTGATCTACAAAATACCATGGGCAGAAAACTATCATGCCAAAAACCATGTGTGAAATCCATACACAAAACCAAAGGTAGGTCCACCCACTTAATATAGGGTCAAGAAAAAAAATCCTGGGGCATTGCCCTGGACCCCATGTAGGGGGGCCACCTTCCCCTACAAACCCCCCGATAGGGGGGGCTGCCACCCCCCCCCGTGACAACCTACTGCACCTGACGCAATGAACAAGGGGCTCTCGCCCCCACTATAACCCCCCACCACACATGGGGCTAGTTGTGGAAATAATATGACACACACCCAACAGGGAAGAGTCCTTAATGGAGATCTTGGTGACCCTAGTGAATTTGAAGAAGAAATCGGTAGTGCTGGGGAAGATGACTAGGCTAGAAGCATGAGGCAGATTGAAGCTAGAATTTGAGTTAATCGATGGGGACATGATGGATGAATGGGTAAAATGAAAACTGTAGGGTTAAAATAGATCAGTTGAGGATGAGGCCGTATAAAAGAAAGGTAGAGAGAGGGATGAGTGACTCAAGTTAGAAATGAAAAACATAAGAATTGTGAGGAGAGTGAGCAATATGTTTGAAGGAAGAAAATGAAGAGTATGAATGAAAATGGAGTCAAGGAGGTGGATATTTCAGAAGTTGAAAAAAAAATATGAAAGGAGGAAAACCTAGATATTGCTTATGATATGAAGAATGGAATTTATTAATGTGCTTTTTACTAGCTATTTCTAGATAATTAGAAGGAAGAATAACCAAGATACCATAATTAATAATAGTTGAAAGTTTCAAATGTAGATTATATAATTTAGATGATAAAAAGGATAAAATAGACCTGATGTGATGAATTTTAGCTCAAAGAATAGTGTGACTGTTTGAGATAAGATTTTGTTGAGATTAGGAAGCTATGTAAATATTTCATAATTGAAGCATCTCGATACCTCTTCAAGAAAACTAGGTCAACAACTCTTCTAGATATTTTTGTGCACAACTTTTTGAAAGTTCTAGTCTCAAAGAGACAATTTGTTATATACCTAGGGGGGGTAATATGGGGTACCGAGGTAGGTACCCAAGGTAATAATGTAATAATGGGATGGGCCATAGTAATAAATAAGGTGGTTAACCCATGTCATGTAAGGGATCACAAGTAGTTAATAATAATGTAAGGGGCCCATGGTATTAGTTGATGGTATGAGTAAACCATGGTAATGATGCATGGTATTGTATGTATGAGGCCTATATAGAGGCTAGAGACTCCACATGGAGAGATATGAAGAGAAGTATTCTTGTATGAATAGGCATATGGCTTGTGGAGTGTTCTCCTTCCTTAAGGAGTGATTGTATGGTGTTGCCCTACCATAAGGGTTTGATAATAAAGATTCATTTCTATCTATTCTTGGGTTTATTTGCATTATCTTATATTTTCATATCAGATCTATAATATCTTGGGTTAGAGCAACAACAAGTGGTATCAGAGCACTTTCTTGGGCACAAAAGTGGATTTTTTTTTTTTTTTTTTACTTTTTGCAGGATTTCAAGGGCGGCGAGTTTGCAGATCAGATTTGTATGTTTTGGTTCAAAATTTGAAAAATATGATTGCATATCTGTATTCCTTATGAAAAAATAGCCAATTTCAAAAAAAAAATTGGTCGAATCGGAGTCCGGATGAAGGAGATATCGCTGATCTAAAAATCAGTGGAGTTGCAACTAATTTTTCCGGGCAGCGCGTTTGCGGCGAAGATCTAGATGTCCTGGTGCAATATCTACAAATTATAATGGTAGATCTGGAATCTTTGTGAAAAAACACCCAATTTCAAAAAAAAAATCAGTCGAATCGAAGTCCGGATGAGGGAGATATCGCTGATTTAAAATCAACATTTTTTTCA
The DNA here is from genome assembly GCA_000404065.3 of Pinus taeda. Classification (NCBI taxonomy): domain Eukaryota; kingdom Viridiplantae; phylum Streptophyta; class Pinopsida; order Pinales; family Pinaceae; genus Pinus; species Pinus taeda. Next base: position 15,659 of record APFE030561299.1, on the reverse strand, counting down.
GAAATTTTGGGTGACGGCGGGAGAGTAGCAGCGCAGATCTAGAATTCTAGTACCTGGATCATGATTTCTATCGCATGGGCAGATGCAGAATGGTTGTTACATTTCCAAAAACAGGTTATAATATATATTCTGAGCAATATTGACGAAACTGTGAGATTTTCAAATTTTCGCCAAGTAAGTGGATTTTTTCAAACCTTCATGGCTTCTAGCAAGGAAATTTTAATTTTTATAGGAAAAGATGATGGTCCGACTATTGAAGAATTCATAAAGGAACTAAAGCATATGTTTAAGACAGATTGGAGGGGTAAAATGTTGTTATTTTTAATAGATGAGGCTTCCACATGGTGGTGGAAATCACTTGACCACAAGCAGTTGACCAAACTTTCAGATGCAGAATTTGAAAAAGTCCTTTTGGACAAATGGTCTCGGGCTACGAAAAAGGAGAATGAAACACATAAGGGGCTATTTCCTACTGGTATATCCTTATTACAAGTTCATGGATTGATTCAGAAAGAGAAGATCATTGTTTCTATAAATCCTGGTTGCAAGCATAACTTTATCAGTGTTAATTTGCAAAAAAAATTGCAAGTTCCAGCAAAACAAATTGAACATACACAGGTTGATAATAAGGATGTTCAAGTGTACAAGGAATTGAAGATTTCTATGGATAAATATGTGTTGCATCATGATTTTTATGCTTCAGATATGGATAATATGGATGTTGTTTTGGGATATCCTTGGATGGAATCCGTGGGTACTATCAATATTAATATACAGAAGAAATTCCTGAAGCTATGGTATAAAAAGAAGAAAATTACATTACAGGATATTTCCATCCATAAAAAGGTAGAGCACATGGAGGCTAAAGCAGAAGATGTTCAAGGGACTGACATATCAGATGATGAGCCTTTGATGATCGACAATCAAACACAAATAGAAACTGCAGAAGGAAAGTTTACAAGTGATGATACATCAGAGGAAGGCTCAGTGGCTGAAGTCATATTGAAAAAGAAGACACCACAACAGGCACCACAGCAGGGTGAAGTCAAGTAAAAGCCATCGTGGGTTAAAACTTCAACATATCATCACCCACATCCCCCTGCAAGACAACCGTCAAGATGGCAACCAAAGAGTCACATGATGGATACAAAGGAGAGACGATCCACCTGCGACACTTCAACACAGAAGAGCGGCCACGGTCAACTTCCATCTCAAGTGAGCGAGGCACAGGCGAGATCGAGGGTTCACCTTTCTCTTGGATGGCTAGATGCACGTGCTTGGTATCAGTGGACTACTCTTTTGAGTAGATCTTATTATTTGTGTTCTTCTCATGT